>SKCR01022513.1:0-35180 GCA_019454045.1 Zanthoxylum bungeanum
TATCAAACTTACCTAGTAAACTTGATTCCAATATCAAGACTTATTCTCCTTGTTGAAATATTGTAGAGAACTTCCAAAGTTAGCAAGTTTGACTCCAAGATCCAATCTTGATTCCAATGCTAGCAAGCTTAATTCCAAGAGCCAATCTTGATTTTTCATTGTTGAAATATTGTAGAGAACTTCCAAAACTTCTCTAAACACTTCTTTTACTTGCTAATATTTGTAATTCTTACTTGTTTTAGCTTTCACAAGCTTAATTTTCTTGCCTTTTATAGCAAAACTTATGCAATTTTAATTAATAAAAGTCTTAATCAATTTTTAGGTGAATTTAATCCAATTTGTCCAAATATGTATAATTAGGTGTGACTAATCACATTTGATTTAATCTAATTAAATCAAGACAAAGTTTAATTAATAGATTAGTTAAATATCTACCACTTTGATTTAATCTAATTAAATCAAGCCAAATACACATATTATTACATATTTGTAATTACCAAAATATCATACAATGGTAGAGATATTTATGAAATTATAATAAAGTCCTTGTGTGATTTTGGATTAATCCAATTAATCCAATTGAGTCAAAGTAAATAATTAATATTATCCAATAACACTTAATTATTTTAATTGATAATTCTAATATCAAATATTATTTATTATCAAACATTATCGGCTTCCCAAGTGCTCAACGAGTACACTTCATATTGTGAAACTTTCTAAGTCCATACACGATCGTCATATAAGCCTAGCTTATATGTACGTAATTTGGCTACCTCCGGATATTCTAAAACTCAAACTTAATTAGGATAAATGTAATAAAATAAAATAATTTATGAATTATATATTTCTCGTAATCAGCAGAGATACATATTCACACTTAAAATTACTTGGGTACATTAGGAATTACGAGATTGATTTGATATTCTCACCTCTGTCTCAACACAATGTCAATAAATATATATATCTAACTAATTAAACGTCAAAATTTTACAACTACATGCAATGCAATATAATACTGGAAAATCAATAAATTTATAAGAATGTACAGACTCCCTGGAAGCACCTTAGAACCCCAGTACCTACCACCAGTGTCAGATCTACTCATTTAACCTCCACCAAATCTTTTATAAGATGAAGAAAATACTATTATTCCTAAAAAAAAAAAAAAAAAAAACATAGAACCAACATAAAATTTGGACATTTACTACTACATAGAGTGGATTCATATATTAACATATATAGGTATCAAAAAATAACAAAAATCCAACAAAAAATATATAAATGAAAAATAAAATAAAGACCACAAGGTGTACTCGCTAAGAGTTCACATTTAACAAGTAATTTTATTTATAATAATGGGAAATGACATATTCACCCTCAAAATTTCATAAAAATGATAAATATTTTTGATTTTGAAAATAAACATATACACCCCAAAATTTAATAAAATGATATATACACCCATTCTATTAGTTTTTCCGTTAAAACTAACGTCTGATAGTTCACCGCATTTGACCCTCAAAAAATAACTATAGCCCTTATTTAATAAAAGGACATATACAACTCCAACGTTTTATGCACCCCAAATTTTAAGATATCATTCCAAATGAATCTTTTTTTTTTTTTTTTGAAATGAAATGAATCTTTCTAATTAGGCTATAATTAACACATCTTTCTTTCTATTTAGGCTAACTCTGATCTACATACATATTTAGTGAAAGAGCACAATTTCACTATGGGCTTTCCAAGATCCATGGACAAGACATCCTTTAGTTTGGGTCAAGTGGGCCGAACACAAGCCCAATCCAACAAATAACTTCTGTCCCCTAAATATAAATGTTGCCGAGTCCCAACAATTGCCAAGATAATAGTTGGTTGTACGGTCGTTGTCTGTTCTTACAACATTAACACTTGTAAGTTTTACAAGAACTCACGGGACTAAATGGCAAAATCTAAGACTGGATCTAAAGCTTAAAATACACAAGTGACAAATTTGCCCATCACTGCCTCAGCTTGTTCTTTTTAGCTCCCCAGAAACCTGCTAGCTACTAGCCTGACCTTTTCTTTTAATTTTTAACATATATGTAAGAATCACTTGAAAGAAATCTTCTTTCATTACGGTTTTTTTTTTTTTTTTTTTTTTTTTTGCCATTTCAACAAATGCTGCCTGTCCAAGACCAGAGACCAGAGATTCATCATCAAATGTACAATGGGTTCCATTAATGGCAGATTTTTCAAGGACTGAAGTTGGTAAGCTAATATATTGACATCTCTAAAAAAGTGTCACAGAGTTCCCTTTTATTTTTTCCTTGTACTCCAATGACTTGGGGTTCATGAAGCTAGGTACCGTGTTATGTTTAAGCAATTGTTTCAATGGTGAATCTCAGTCGAAATTAGATTTTTTTTTCTACATATGGTTGACTAAACTGAATTGGGTTTGTTGTAAGTGCAAGAAATAACGTGTCTGTTGTTGCTTGTTCACTTTGTTTATATGAGTTGGGTTTGATATCAAAGGGAGCAAGAAAATTGATTTCTTGAGAGAAAGTTGAGTGAAAAAAGATGGTCTTTTTGAGGATACTCATACGCTAAAATTGTCTTGGATTCAGTCTCAAATCAAGCAGAAAGATAGTCTAATGAGCTACCCTCCTCACTCTTTGCTTGCTGCCTCTCCTTCTTCTTCTTCTTTGCCATATAATAGTGATTACCAAAAAGAATCATCATCTGGTAATAAAATAAGTCCAGCTATTCTATTCATCATAGTTATTCTAGCTGTTATATTCTTCATATGTGGTGTTCTTCATTTGCTTATTAGATTTGTCATAAAGCATAGATCTTCTTCATCTGTGTCTGAATCCAACAGATACCCTGAAATGCCTGGCTCTGATTCTTTCCAGAGACAGTTACAACAACTCTTCCATCTTCATGATTCGGGTTTAGATCAGGCATTCATAGATGCCCTGCCTGTGTTCCTTTATAAAGAGATAGTGGGTCTAAAGGAGCCCTTTGATTGTGCTGTTTGTCTTTGTGAATTCTCAGGACAAGACAATTTGAGGTTGCTTCCCATGTGTAGTCATGCTTTTCACATTGATTGTATAGACACATGGTTATTATCTAATTCAACTTGCCCTCTTTGTAGAGGGAACCTACACACACCTGGTCTTGTCTATGAAAATCCAGTCTTTGAATTTGAGTATCCAAGGGAAGATGATAGGGTCTTGGTCAGTAGAGGAAGTGGGGTTTCTCTTGGCCAAAAACCATCAGAAAATGATATCACTATTGAAAAGAGAGTGTTTTCTGTTAGACTTGGCAAGTTTAGAAGCTCAAATGATGGAAATGGAGGAATTGAAAGAGGAGAAGGAGAAGGAGAAGGAGAAGGAGAGACAAGTTGCAGTAATTTGGATGCAAGGAGATGTTACTCAATGGGATCCTACCAGTATGTGGTTGCTGATTCAGAGCTGCAAGTGGCCTTAGGCCCCAGAAGAGGTGGTAGTGCTAGTGTGAGGTTTGTTAAAGGAAGAAGTGGACAAAATGAGAGTTCCTCAAATGATGGGGATGTTGAGGGTAAGAAGATTAACATTAGAAGTAAAGGTGAAAGCTTTTCTGTTTCCAAGATATGGCAATGGTCTAAGAAGAGCAAGTTCCCAAGTTCTTCAGAAACCCAAATGGGTTCTTGTTCTGTTACTATAGGTTTGCCAAGGACCAATGATACTCAGTGTTCATGAAGGTATTTTACTCTGTACTTCACTTTAATCAAATGAATCCACTTATTAAACCCTTTCTTTTTAGCTTTTGCTTTCTTTTTTCTTTGGAATTATATTCCTTACTTTATTGCAGATTCTCTTAACTTCTCTCTCTTTTGTGTCATAAGGTTAATGGCAAATGTACTTCATTTTTATAGTGAAAATTGCCAAACTTTAGCATAACATATATAGGTTAGATTTGGGCATTCTATTTAACTAGCACCATTTTTTCTGTTGGAATAGTTAGAAATTCCGCCGTCAAATCATCATTTTCGGGCTTAAGCGGAATAAGTTAAATCAGTGAAATCTCCAGCTGTCTCAGGTTCTTATAAGAAACGCACTCCCTAGATTCGAACTCAAAACCTCAAAGTGAGATCCTGAACTCTACATCACCCCAGGACCTGATTCGAACTAGCACCTTTGAATTTATTATTAAGAGATTTAAATAATTTTAACCTGGAGAAAGCTAATTCCAAATGGGCACTTAAACAAAAGGAGGAGCTTTGTTACATGCTTTAGATTTGGCTGATCTTAGTGTATACTACCACCATATGATGAGTTAGCTACATTTTTGTATATGATTTTGGGCCCATCACATCATGTGATCTTCATGCACCATATTAAAGGTATACTCTTCATCCCCACACCACCAAAGCCAAAAATTAGAGTGAAGTCAAATCAAATATGCATTGTTGTGGGGGCATTGTGTCTCTTTAGAATTGTTCTTTTCTCTTTTTTTCCCCCCTTAAAATAACGTCTTTCTTTTGTTCTTTCAACCTTCGAACTCTTTATGATGATGGAGAGCCAAGCCATAATTTGAAATATTGCCATGAGGCAGTGGATTGTGGGGTCATTGAGTACTGCTCCATCTTATAATGCCGTGTTCTTGTTGGAAAAACCCTTAGTTGCAGCCATGTATTACACCAATTAGTACACTGTATCCAATATTGAGATATTATTATTTTTCTGATATTTCAGACATTTAGGTCGGTTTTGGACAAATTCCTGTAATATGTAAATTTGGTTAACGGATTTGATATCCTATGAAGATAATAGTTACAAAACATATGCTCTGTTTTGAAAAACAGAGGATAGCAACTTGGAGGAAATTAGGGGTATGTATATTTTCGGGTCAACCCGCAATCCGTTCCGACCCGTGCGGATTTCAAAAATTATTTATTGATTTTCGGGTTAACCCGCCCGATCCGAAATTTACGGGTTGGGTCACGGGTTTGATATTAAAATCCGACCCGACCAGACACTATAATATTTTTATTATTTTTCTAAAAAAATTATTATTTTTTTAAAAATTTTACTATTATTTTATTTATTTATTACTTTTGTTGTCTTGAAAATTTGTATATATAATAATTTTCGGGACATAATTTAACTCATATTTATATTTCAAATAATTAATTAATTAAAAAATTACTTTTTCACCGACCCGATCGGATCAAGTTTCACCTCTCAAATTTCGGGTTCGAATTTCCCGATCCGATCAGATCTCATAAAATTCAAAAAATCTGACCAGATCCGATCCCTGAAGATGAAATTATAGCAGGCCAGAAGAAAAAATCAAGTAGTTGGTAAGTCGAATGTCATAATGATACCGACTCCACGAGGCACGAAAGTCAAAATATCAAAATGATATCCATCTTTTTTCAAGTTTCTGAAATAATGAAGAAGTACGCTGTACACACAAATCATAAAAAAAAAATGGAAAGAAAGAGAGAGAGCATAGATCTTGAACGGCTAAGCAAGCAAACGCATAGGCCATTTTGATGGGGAATATACAGAAAGAGATGTAAGCATAGATAGTGAACGGTTAAGCAAATGCATTGATTAATTTAATGGGCCATTTCTTTGATTTGGAATTTAGGCGCCCTCGGATACTGGGTATCTTTAACAATTATATAATTTCCTTGTGATTCTGAATGTGTGGTCTTGGACTTTTATTAAGACCAGTCACTAAATTTAAAAACAAAAAAACACTTCATTATCCTATAGATTGCCACAATAATTTTAATATATATCATTTAAGTCATAATGATTTGAATATCCAAAAATAATAAAAATTTATTTTAAAATTATATTAAAATAACTCAATTAATAAAAAATATTTAAAGACGTATATTAAAATTTATATTTTTAAAACTACAAACAATTTATAAGATAGGTAGGTATCATTTTTCCGTTAAAAGAATGTTGTGTGACTTACAAGAGCTCCTCTGTACCAAAAGAAGCAAATAACAAATACATAAGAAACACAACCACATGGATAATAAAAAAAATTATAACCACAGAATAATTAAAAAGAAAAAAAGAATGGAATCTCTTTGCTTCAAGAGTTGTTTAACAATTTGTTAGCCTTTGTTTGAAACCTAAAAATGCCTACAAAAGATCAAACTTAGAATAAATAATAAAATATGATTTACCACTATTTTTGTTTGAATTTAGCAAATATAATCATGAATGAAGACGATGGCTTGGCAGTCTAAAATCCAAAACTAAACGCAACAAATACCCTTCTCTACAAGTCGAAGGCAAAACTCAATTCGCAATTTCGTACAGAATTCATTTTTATGATAATATACACGAACTGAAAACTGAAGAGAAGAGGGTTGTTAAACCATTCAACATATCACAAACTCAAGCAAAATCCCATACCCATTGCTACCTACATGCCATCAGTGACTCCAGATAGAAGATTTCAGACAAAAGATTTGCTGTATCGCTAGAAACGGCAAGAAGAATGCTTCTCACTGATAAGAAAACAAGAATCCATTATGTAAACATCTTCTCAGACGTGAAAAATAGAGATTGAACATGAAAATCTTTAAACTTTATGGACCAATCAACCTCATAAATCACGAGGGAAGTTGTTAATTTGCCCCTCCTCCAAAACATCTTTGTTGTTCAACTTGTAAGCTATCCTTGTACGCATGACAAGAGGTTTCTGGAAATTAAATGAATTTAGTAAATACTAATATCTTCCAGGAGATACATTGATGATAAAAAAAAAACAACTTAATCATGCAAGGCCATGACATCCCAGAACATGCAAAATGAACATGCGCAAAAATAAATAAATAAATAAATAAATGAAGAGAATATTTAAGAATTCACCTTCCCATATTGGCTGTTGGTGACTCTCAAAGTTTGTGTGATGGATCCACTACCACTTGCAGGTAAAGTATTGCCACTTGCTGGATCCAAGTGCAATTGAAGAAACTGCAATAAAAGATAACAACTACATGTTTGAGAAATGAGAACATATATAATGCTGTAACAACGGTCAACATATCACAAACTCAACCTTTAAATTTTTTATATCTGAAAATTTTCCCCATGACAAACAGATATAACAACGGTCAAAATTGGAATTGTAACTAATTTATTTTGGAGAAAGGGAGGGAACACTGAACTATATATTGTCATATTATCAACAGAAACAAAACACTAATAAAACTGCGCAAAGTTACCTTTGGGACTGCTGCTTGGAAAACAAAATCTGTATAAACATTAGGTGACAAATTTGTAAACGTGGCCTGGATCAATGTTGTTTGTGGGTTTCCAGGAGTCTTTGAGAAATTAAATGTTAATCTCAAGGAGCTGCTCTCAAATGCAACTATAGATGGATGAGCTGGACCATTGTCCTCTGTTCATAGAAAAAAAAGGCTACAATTTCCCATGAAACAAGCATTATGCAAAGTAGAATTTTCCAGAGAATACAAAACTTTACCAGGCTTCGTGGAGTTGGAAACAAAGCCATCTAACAAATCCATCATTGAACCAGCTCCTCCAGAAGTGGTATGTACAGATAGTGAAGGTGATGAGAGACCATCTAATATGGCAATTGGTGATTTGTTATCCTGACTGGAAGAGAATATGTCCGATGGAGTTGAGTTGTTCTGAACAGGAGGTGGTGATCCAATAGACAGAAGATCCAGTAGAACATCTGTCCCAGCTTTTGGAGCCTGGTTTGCACCTATAAGTTGCAGAATGAGAGTCAATAGTCAATGTTTAAAATCCGAACAAATTAACATGATAAAAAAAATAGATTCAATACAATAACACTCTCCAGAAATTAAAAATCCAAACTGACAATCAAAATTCCTCAAAGAAAAGAAGCAAATGGATACATTTTCAACAGATGAATAAATCAAACACAGAGAGAGGCTGCTGGATGGTCGATGCACAGGCCTTTAATATGTATAGGCAGATCTTGGCAGAATTTCCTGTCGGCGAAGTATGAGAAGTTTGGCTGGAGGGAAAAATGATGGTCAAGAATTGTACGTAGGGAGGTAGTGATAACAATCCTAGGTCTTAACTCCTTTCGATGCTCCTCCAAAATAAACTAAAATTTTAAAAATATTAAGTGTATGTTTGCCTAAACTTAATCTCCACATTAAACTACTAAATTTAAATGGGTTAATGTCGAGATCCTAAAGAATACAATACTAGGGTTTCAATGCACAACCCATATCCTAAATCCTAATGCAAACATTTTCCCTTTTTGGGGGGTAAAAGGTGATGCAAGTGGCATAGCTCCGAGCCACTTATTAGGTTTGGCACAGAAACCACAAAAGCCTATATCCATGCTTGCGATATACGAGATGGGTTCTACAGAAGCAGCAGATCTAACAGTCAATTCCTACATAACAAGATTGATTAGAAAACAAGGACTAAAAGGATACATATTTCCAAACTTTGGGTACAAGGTTTTTAGCACTACCTCAAATCAGGAAAACACATAATGCTTACAAGAATAAAAAGCCGGCAAAAAAAAAAAGACGCATGGAAAATTACGTTGTAATTTCCCAAGAATTCACCATCAAATTAAGGATTTATAGATCCAAAAACAAACCTGGCAGCACTGAAGCTGGTGATAAGTCTACACCAAGAAGGTCCTGAAGAAAATCACCACCAGAGGAGCTAGGTGCACGAGCATCATCTGAACTTAAGTCAAGCAAGTCCACAAGAGGAGCTGCAGCAGGTTTGGCAACTCCATTCGGAAGGCTAAGTGAAGTGCCATTTGAAGTTGATGCTGTTTCAGGCATAGAACCAGCCCTCCTTCCACTGAAGGTTGCCTCATCCAATACCGGCATCCTTTCAACCAGTGCAGACCTATAAAAACTCGTGCATCAGTTAATTTACAAGTACATCAAAATTCGGGAAGAAATCTCAAGATTAATGAGGGGAAAAAAACAGAAACTTTTGTCCGCATACCTGATATTCTGATGCTTCTCTACAATGGAATTGAACTCAATAGATCTCTGCTGCAATTCAAGCACAAGGCTTCCTTTATTTTGTAGGATTATATCTTTTATCCTCCTACAAATACAATCCAATAGATAATCATATAACCATGTCATAAGAGTAAGAAATAAAAATAATATTTTTTATAAAATATTTGACTAAGGAGAATGAAAACTATGTAATCAAGAGATAAAACAAACAATTTCTTCTTAAAATAGAGTTCCTATATAAGCATATAGAATGGCTGCATGCACAACCCCTCAATTCGCAGAGATAATAATAGGTATTAGAAATTGTGTGCAGACCCAAAATCTATACTCCAAAAATATGGTGGGAGCATTAGGTGGGAAAAATCAATATGATTTCCCTGGCAAGATGTGACTAGTAGTAATTTAAAAAAGTTAAATTCATAACATACTCTGAACAAGATGGAAAACGGGAAGAAAGCTTCAAAAGAGCGACCATAGCCATTGCTTTAGTAGTGATATCTGAGCTTTGATGTTTAATAGCAATCTCTACAACATCTACAGCATCAGACTCCGTTACCTGCTTGAGCAAAACCAACCAAGCTAAGAGATGAGCATTCTTCCTTTGTTACAAATTATGAATGGTGCATGTTGCAATCATCAGTGCAAAAAGCAATTAAGCAGTTGAGAACCAAATATGCTGTTCAATTAATTGGTTCTTGGATTTAGAAACAAGAAAGTAGAAACCAAATGAACAAGGTTCTTAGATTTAAGAATCAAGAAGTCAAATAAAAACATAGACCCTAAACATAACATACGACTTAAGATATTGAACAGGAGTAAAAGTGAAAAAATAAATAAAATAAAATAAAAAGAATTCCAATATTTCTAGTTTCAGCAACTGAAGACTGAATTTGTCACATTTCTTCAAGTTACCAAGTTTAAATATTTAAAACCTGAAATGGTAGAAAAATAAATAAAAGCAAGAAAAACATGCCCTATCTTTTTCTGAATAAAAGCAAATGAGGAAGAGAGTTAGACAAAAAGAAAAGCAGAAAAATTTCTGATGATGCTCTGTACAAAACAATTGTTTGCTACGTCATAATTTTTTAGACTGCATCACCCGACATTCCATATTATATTCTTCTTAATTGAACTTCTTCACTCAGAAGCTTAGTACACACAGATCCTTTGTTACAACATTTCCCCACAACCAGACTATTTTTTAGGGTTACTGATGGCAATATGACACGAAGACATGAAATATGAAAACACATACAATTAACTCATGGATAAGGATTCACTCACAGTTATTGGATCCTCTACATTAAGCATTCCGACATTATTGACCAGCATGTCACCATATTCTCCAATGCACCAAACAGCGACTCGAACAAGGCTCTCCTGATGCGCGAAAAAAATGAAAACAATCTTCTCAGGACCACACATTTATTGCTAGCACAGTTAACTATACTCGAGCTGATAGGATTCGCAAAATATTGAGCAAATATCCAATTTCTTCTTTTAGATGAACAGAGAGAGAACATAGAATACCTGTTCAGTAGACGTTTGGAATGCTCTATACAGTGCCCTGACTGTATAACCATGGAGATCAGTAGCATTGGTTATCACAACAATAAGGGCATGCCATACTTCATCTTTTACAAAATTTCCAGCCTACTATGATAGCATAAAGATCAGAATTTTCTGGAAACTAAACTTATGCCTTGCCATAATGAAAAAGAACTTCACATGAATAGCACCAGATGTCAGCCGAAAAACTTCCAATCACTAAAATTAACTGATTGCATAAAATATAACTCGGTCGTTGGGAATAATTTTTTGAAGCTGAAGAAACAGATTCCATAGTGACAAGTAAAATTAACACTTGAACAAAAGATGAATCCTTATTACCATGAAAGTTCAATCTCTGTGTTTAATTAATCCAGATGCTAGGGTCAGTAAATGGCAGAAGAACAAACATGCCATCACCTAAATGGTTGCGTTCATTAGCAAGCTCCATGTTATTAATTTATACATATTACATATATAAACACACATAAACAAACAAAAGTGAATGAAAGAAAGAAAAAGAAGAGAACAGAATTTTTGAAAATGAACACAAATATGTCACAAGATAGAGAGAACAACGGCACCGGAGCTTCCATCTAATTGACCCTGATAGCTTACATGAAGCTTCATATAGTTCCACACAGATTAACATATCCACAACCAGAATGCCTCAAACAAGCAAGAAACATACTCAAAATAAATAAGATTGAGAATTGTTACTTTAATTTATACCTCGGAGAGAACCTTCAGCATCTGATCAATATACCAAATTTTGTCCGGGGAAAACCTAAAGCACCAAAAGAGTAATGTTAATTGACCTAACGTTGCTGTTCAGGAAAACTCTAGTGCAACTCTACAATTGAACTAAACAGTCCCCCATAACCCAAAGACTGAAAAGAATAAGCATAAAAACAAAAAGGCCACTAGAAGAGCTTCAGGGGTGTCCACAACTAAACCCATACATTTAATAAACCATTTACGTTGTTTTAAGGAATGGTGGATGGAGACATTTAATAAGGCAAGCATGGATGGAGACTCGACTGCATAAATTGTCTCAAATATAGGCATGCATATAAGATAGTGGCTACTGGAAGTACTGGTTCAAAAAGTATCACCCAACACTTGTTATACCTAGGAGCTTTATCAACTCAATGCCAAACAACATAGCATTTATTTGAAAGCCCTGTCTAACATTTCTCCAACCAAAGGATAAAGCAGGCACCTGTTGATAAAAGAGCAGTATAGCTTACTTTTCAACCATGGAGCAAATTTTGGCAGTAAGATCTCCCTTAAATTCTTGGTCGCTTATTTCCAAATAATCAATTAACTCTTTCGTTAAAGGCTTAACATTGCTCTCATTCACTAGAAGATAAACCAGTTCAAGGGCCCTTTTCCGGATTGAAGCGTCTGAATCCTGAAAGTGGGAAATGTCCAAGAACGCTGTTTTGTCAAAATTATTATTGTAGAATCAAATGAGAAAGAAATGGATCCAATTTTATGTTGAAGCCAAACATGAGAAATTGTAAAAAATTCTAATACTTATAATGAGCAAGAAGTAAATAGCAATCAACCAAAAAACCATTGGCAATATAAAGCCAGGAAAAATGCATGAAGAGGGAAATCCTAAACAGAGCCTGTAAGCGAGAACTCAGTCGGCAATCGACGTCTTTTTGAGTAATTTCAAGCATGCTATTAAATGAATATACCTTTACACATTCCAAGATTGTTGCCCTATGCCTCTGCACCGCTTGAGCATCTACCGTAATAGCCCTCATTAGCATGTTTAAAGCAACATATCTGAAACGTACATGAAATCAAGTTTGGAGAGCAACCGGCCAAGATAGAGATGGAGAAGTAAAATTACAATGTTCAAGATCATAATCATATTTCATATTCAAATAAATAAGATAATGAAATGACTGGATAGCTATAAGTCTGAAGGATAAGAAAGCACAAATCAGTTGGAGGTTCACAAGGAATTCCACTAAAGCAAGTAATGGTTAAGAGAAAAAAAAATATACCTGATGTTGTTGTCACGATTGGAAAGGAATCTTCCTAAGATATTGATTGCAAGCACACGTAATCCACCATTATCTTCAATGCTCATGATAGTTTCAACACATTCATATAGAATTGCATTTCCTGCATTTTTGTTTGACTCGGTTTTTGTTGCCACCTAGGAAAAATATAGCAATTATAAATCCTAAGTTGTCATTCAGCAGTACCAATATTACAGACAGCACTGTTCGAATCATATATCTCAAGACCCCATACAGAACATAATAGAAAGCAATAAAACATGGAAAGCAACTAACCTGAGCAAGTATGTCATTCATGCAGTCACTGGCATCTGCATCTCCTTGGCCCAATGCACGCAAAAGCTTAAGCAATCTGATGTGGAGAAAAGGGTCTGTAATGCCAGCAATATCATACTCAGGTGCATAGGGACTGTTTACAACATCCCTCAGAGTTTTAACCAAACCATCCAAGCATTTCGGCTGTAATGATCAAAGAAATTGCTTGTCACGATAACCATATCATTAAAGTTACTCTAATTGTTGAGTTCTTTCCACAGGAACTGCTATATAACCAAAAAGATATTGCTTACATGTGACCACTAAACGAGTTCATATGTTTAGCCAAAACCAAAATGCACGATTAGGGCATTAGACTAAGACCTTGATGAGCATTACAAAGGATCCAAAAATTATAACATGGCGTCATCAGGCAGATGATAAAATATATAATATTTAGGAGTCGAAGGATCAGTACTATTGCAAGATGCACTCTACGAATCGTGACTGCGGAATATAACACCTGAAACTCACCGTCTCACCCAGAACCTAGTAATGAGATTCCACAAAATAGACTTCCTATATATTTTCATTTTGCCAAATACACCAGCACGGAAAACAACACTAACGATAGTTTTTTCCCTGACACTACCAGGGGAAAAAACAAGCCTCAATTTATCATGCTGCACAGGATGATTGCAATCATTGCGATATTAAACACAAGATACTGATCAGGCAATGACCAAGTTACCTTTCTAAAAAATTCACGGGCTTCTGTACTGACTTTGCATAGATCTATAACCAGCTGAATTCCAGTTATTAAGACTCCATGATGCTTTTCTTTAAGTAAAGCGGCAGCAGGATTAATAAAATTCTCCGCTAGGTCTGGAACTTTCTTTATAATACGAATGGAGCACAGTGCTGCCTAAATTCAACAGGGAGTGTAATCAGATAACAAAAATAAATTATTGCAGACTACAAAGTGAACCATACAAAAGATTGTTTCTTACCAAAAATAAAGAGAGGGTGAACCATATAAAAAGATAATCATCAAAAATCAAATAACGGAAACTGTTGACTCATAGTAAACATAACTCTTGAGGAAGTCCGAAGTCATAATTGGTAACCTATATCCAAAATTGACTCATTTACTGAAACCAAACTTTGACCAGATACAAATAAAGTTTGTTTAGCTTCCCAACATCAGAGATTCGCACAGCTTTAGAATATATTGAAGTTGATAAACCATTTCCATGACAAGTCAGTCACCAATGAATCAGCCTCATACCAGAACTGAGACAATTAGATGCATTCCAAGTCACATTCCTTTACACATCTAAATACGATGTATATCTCCTTAGAATTATGACTTGGATCATTTTAGTTCCACTAGCAAGGAAAAATTAGTATGTATTGTAGACTAACAGCTACAGTTAAATTGTTCTTATAAGGAACAATTCTATCAAGAGAGGATCTGCCGAAATGTGTTTCAGAGTCCGTCCAAAGTTTTTTTATTGAAATGATTAGTATTTGCAGAATCTTCTTGATTACTACTTGGTTGGCAACAATAGCACTAAACGCATAAGGCATGGGAATTAACCCTTAAAGACAAATCCAATTCACTAACGTACAACTATGACATCTGTGCCCAAAGGGCATAAAACAAAAGTAGGGCACTCACTTTCTTCCGAATATTTGGATCTCGAAATTGCAGTAATCTTTCTACTTCTGGCGCTAGATCACGAGCCATTTCTGCTGAACAAATATTTCCCAAAGCGCAAAGAGCAAGTCCCACAATATACTGGTTTGTGTGGTTGAGATCTCTGTGAATAAATTAAGGTCGTTGCAAGAGAATTTTATTTTCTTCGTTCTATTAAAAATACGACTTTAATGATTATAGCTTCTTCTTCGATATAGAGATAAAAAGGAAAAAGAAAAATTGACTCTTAGTTAAGCTATCTAAAAATAAATATCTGATGTGGACAGGATACTGTTTTAATGAGTTCGTGACCAACATTAGAACTTCTTGTCTTTCATCGAGAAGCAACATGAGGCCAAGATACCCAATCCTCTTCTCAGGAAATTCAGCAGATGCAATCGACTTTAGGCACTCCATTTGACCGAAATGTGTAGGGTAACCAAGCATGTGGATGAACATGAGTTTCGCTAGGTTCCGGTGCCTGTAATCATGATCATTCTCATTAATTGCAGCACGAATAGCAGCACACTCTTTTCTTACAACAGCGCGTTCTTCCGCTGCAGTTTTACAAGCACGTATAGACCGAATCATGTCCCTGTAATAAAACAGAAAGTTCATATCATTCAGCTATAAATGAAATGCCCAAGTTGATGACGCATGTCTACCTGCTATTACCAGCAAATAGAACATACTAATAACATATTAATTTCCAAACAAACAAAACAATTTGTAAACCCACAGTGTTAAGCATATAGGACATACTAATAACAAATCAATTTCCAAACAAACAAAAACAATTTGTAAACCCACAGTGTTAAGCAAATACTTCAAAACCACACATTCCTAGCCCTACAAAAAAGGATATGATTCATTCCACCACCTAGAGTTCTTTTACAAATCTATTAAATGACTTTGTTTAAATACATTCTGTTTGATCCCAAAGGATTGTCAAATTAAGACAAATCAAAAGATCAAGATCTTTTGTGACTGAAAAGGCAAACAGCAGTAGCGAACCCCAAAAGCCATCAATAGTTCAAAATTGCTAGAAACCAACAGATGTTAAATACTCCCACCAGACACCTAGATACTTTGGTCAATAAATCATTTCGATGTTGCTCAATGTACACATATGGAAGCAAATGGATGCCCCTTTAACAATCACCTAGCAGTGCCCACCAAGGAAAAAATTAATTGGAAAAATAAAGAAGATCGGCTTTAATTTGCTTCACCAAGAGAAACAAAGAATAACGTAAAGAACGGACTCTATCATCTTTACATACAAGTAGACCCGGCCGGCACACTTGTGGAACCGGAACCGTAAACCGAACCGGTTGTTCCGGTTCGGTTACGGTTCCCCTTTTGGTTTTTTTTTTTTTTTTTTTAATAATAAATTTAAAAAAAAAAAAAAAAAAAATCTTTAATCGTAATGCTTTTTCAAACTATCACATCATTTTTATATAATTATTTTTTATAAAATTCTTTTAACATATAATCATTTTTATAGCCAACTCTTGGCTAGTGTTTTCTTCATATAAGCGATATGGGATATTTGTTACTTGGCTATTGTGTCTCACATCGCTTATATAAATAAATCAATAACCAAGAGTTGGTTATAAAAAGAAGATTTTTTTTTTTTTTTTTTTACTTTCGGTTCCAACTGGTTCGGTCAGGGTGAGAACTCTTACCGAACCGTTAGGTTCCAGTTCGGTTCCGAACCGGAACCTTGGCCGGGTCTACATACAAGAGCTAGAAGTTTTCAGATTTCAAAATAAATGGAGTGATGATCTGATAAAATTGTTATATTAAGGCATAAAAGAAGCATTTCTACTTTGCTGATCATTTTTCAGTGCCTTTTTTTTTTTTGTGATTCTCTGATTCCAGAAGTTAAATATTTATAACTTGGTATTTAACTTAGAAAAGGAATAAATGAAACGTCGCAGCAAGAAATAAACAGTCGGTTTTATTGGGCAGAGGCACTGAAGACCTATCAATGCAGTCAACTCTCCTCAAATCACATTGCCAACACTATCATGTCTTCAGTAAAATATATCTATCAAGTACGAAAGGCCAGTTATATCATAGACATAAAGCACCTACTAGACTGTCAACTTAATATCATTTTTACATCTACGTGTCTAATTTAAATTGCAAACTTCTTTTATTTTCCTGCTGGCACCTACTCTAACCAAACCGCTTATAACAGCCTCACAATAGCATCCGGTTTGGTACTCCAAAAGCATCCTATGTACCGTAGATGTCAGACAATTCATTCACCATGCTAATCTCTTGCAACATAAGTTTAACTCAGACAGCAAGCAAACAGCTTCAAACCAAAGTAGGGTAGTATTCAGAAGTTTCGGACAAATTCTGCACTTTCCAACCTCGTCAATGAGATTTCTAGCACTAATGACTACATGAGCCCAACAAAATAATGTCCAGTTATATAAACTATATAAACCTATGATCAAAGCTGCAGTTTCTTTTCACATTCAGATTTGGTGTAGAAGAATGCCAAAATGTGTAGAACCGCCTTCTTCAGTTCTTCCACAAGATGCCAGCATTTGGATGAAGACCATCGAAGTTAAAACTGATTTAAAGACGTTATTTCTTCTCAGATCCATTTCTAAACACTATCTATTATCTTTGGCCACATCGTCAATTAAACTTTCACATGCTGCCAAATTTGATAACTCACTATGACTCATATCAAGCTTCCATCTCTTATAAACTTATCCAGCATCCTAAACCAAGCATTGCACTAACGAACCCCACAATCACTTCGATTCAAGTCAATTTTTTAAAACTGTAATTAAATCCTATAATTCGTCAAATTAAGTAGCCATAATTAAACCACAATACACAAATCAAGCAACTATAGCTAAAATAACGATAATCAAATTTACGCAAAGATAGGAATCGAATATATGACATTAAGTAATGCAACCTTGTTTTTTTTTTTTTTAAAGAGTAATGCAACCTTGATCTCGTACAAAATCTTAACAGTATGGTTCGGAGCTCACCTTAGACGGGTACCGGACGAGAATGGATTCATGATCGGATCCGTGGTGAAGCTCTATGGTTAGCTCAAATCAGATCCAATTTCACAGCGAATCAAAAGCGCGCTCACAAAAAGATCAATATAATCAATCACGCTTTTCTTCTTCTTCTTCTTCTTTTAGTGAGACGAATTTGGACAGTCCGAATTCGGAAAATCGAGATCCGAATTCGTTAAATTATGAGATCTGATAACAGAGATCTGAAAATGATGATCCAAAGTGTTCTCTTCTTTTTTTTTTCCTTTTAACCTTTCTTATTTATTACTCGCGATGAATGCTCGTCCTGCGTCTTTGTTAGCAAATGAAATGGGAATTGAAAAACAATACCATTTAGATGATTCTCTTTATTTTTTTTTTTCGGAAGTGGTGATTCAGTTACTTGGCGGTGATGTACGTCGCTCACTTCTGAATTCTTATTGGGCCAGATAACGTGAAGCGTTGAATAGTCTTGTATATCTCCTATCTCATCACTCGTATTGATGCGTAATTTTATTGGTCTGTTGAAATGGCTACGTCACCCATGCAGCAGAATGAGCTATTTCTAATTTGTCCAAGGCTCGGTATAGACCCGGCCAAGGTTTCGGTTACAAACCGGAACCGAACTGGTTGGAACCAGAAGGATCCGATTCCGGTTTCAAAATTTGAACCGTATCTTAACCGGTTCGGTTAGGGTAGGAATCCTAACCGAACCGGTTGGAACCGCTGGAACCGAACAGTTCTAACCTAGGGTTCCAACCCCCCAACAGCTACTAACCGTTGGGGGCCAGCCCAACGGCTAGTAGACAAAAAAAAAATTAATAAATTTGGGGATTTCCAATAAAACGGTTAATTTTAGGGGCATTTTAGGTATCGCAAAAATATTCTAAAAATATATAAATATGAGTCATTTTTCATTATTTCCTCATTCTCAATTCTATAATTTTTTAAAATTTCTTAAACAACAAATGGCAAGCTCATTTGAGAACACAATGTCAAATGTGTCAACCCAAGAGAGCGGCCCTAGTATCGGTTCACGAAGAAGAGAAGTTAAGTATCGTTCCTCAGATGTTTTCAAAATTCATTTTCATTTAATCGATACTGATGAAGGTTCAAGAGCAGTATGCAACCATTGTGAAGTTTCTTAAAAATTTACTGGTAGATACGACAATATGATCAGCACCTGGAAAGACATCATGTCGTTGAGCTTGGACTTGATACGACACAAACTCAAATGCCCAGGTACACATCATCTAGTAGAGGTACAAGTTCTTTAGATTTATTTAAATATTTTAATGCTAAAAATAGAAAATAATTTGCTAAATTAACTTATATGGCACATCTTTCTTTAAATTTTTATGAAAAAATTGATTTTACAAATTACGTTCAAAATGCTTTAAAACATGTTGCTTGTAGAATGATCATAAATACAACAAAATGTCAAATTTTTAAATTATACAAAGATGATAAAATTATTTTAAATGAAACATTTAGAGATATTAAAAGTCGTCTATCTATTTGTTCTAATATTTGGAGTGACCATTGACGAACACACTTATACATGGGTGTGACTTGTCATTGGATTGATGCATCATGGAACATGCAAAAACGACTTATTGCATTTAGAGTTTTTGATGAACAACATATTGCACAAAATATTTATAGAATGATAAAAATAATTTTTGATGAGTATGGTTTATTAGGTAAAATTTTAACAATTGGATTTGATACTGCATCAATCACTGATTTAATAGAAATATGCGAACCAAATTTAGGAGGTCGATTTTTTCATGTTCGTTGCACATGTCATGTGCTTAATTTATGTGTTCAAGATGGTTTGTAAATATTATCACCTTTCATTGATCCTATTGAGAAAGCACTTAATTAAATTTGGTCATATTCTCAAGTTATGAGAGAATCTGACAAGTTTTGTAAATTAGATGGTATTAAACAGATAAAATATTCATAAGATGTTCCAACACGTTGGAATTCAACTTATTTTATTTTATGTCAAGCTTTGCAATACAAATATGCATTATGTAGTTTTTTTCTCAATATGTTCAACACATCACACTTTTTCCCAGTCAATGGGAAATTTGTGATAAAATTTTAGATATTTTAAAAGTTTTTAATGATGGTACAAATATTTTTAGCAGAGTTTATTATCCTACAGCACATTTATTTATTCTTGAAAGTTTGAATTGATGGAATTGGTGTTTGGAGTGCCAATCTGATTTGTATATTTTATTATTTATTAATAAAATAACTACATTTTTCATTTCATACCTTATTAATGGTATTGTCATTATGCGTATTAGATTGATGTATAGATATGCTAAGAATGACATCGACCTTAGAATAGTTTTGACACTAGGTGTAAACTATTCTTAAAGTAAATATTCATAGTCGTTGGTTTTGGAATACGGTCGAATTCCTATAACCTATAAGACTAGCACATGTCATATATTGGAATTGGAGTTCCAATGGTTTAACCTGATGTACCATGAGTTTTGGAAACTCGTATAGACATGTGAGTATTCGTTGAAGCGAATACTGAATGACTCATAGGTGCTTCCTAATAGTTGGAAGTACACAGCACCATCAATAGGAATCTCATCGAGTCGAATAGCATATGTAATCCTTTGACTATAGGATAACATTGATTTTGTGTGAGATCCTCCACACTTTGATGCCATGTATGTCAGAAACTTTTCATGATATGGCCTTTAGATGTTAATCCTTTGACTATATGTAATCCTTTGACTATATGATAACATTGATTTTGTGTGAGATCCTCCACACTTTGATGCCATGTATGTTAGAAACTTTTCATGGTCTGGCCTCTAGATGTTAATCCTTTGACTATATGTAATCCTTTGACTATAGGATAACATTGATTTTGTGTGAGATCCTCCACACTTTGATGCCATGTATGTCAGAAACTTTTCATGATATGGCCTTTAGATGTTAATCCTTTGACTATATGATAACATTGATTTTGTGTGAGATCCTCCACACTTTGATGCCATGTATGTCAGAAACTTTTCATGATATGGCCTTTAGATGTTAATCCTTTGACTATATGTAATCCTTTGACTATATGTAATCCTTTGACTATATGATAACATTGATTTTGTGTGAGATCCTCCACACTTTGATGCCATGTATGTTAGAAACTTTTCATGGTCTGGCCTCTAGATGTTCGTTGGGTGTGGACTGATGCACTCAGTAATCAAGTGCGAAGCAATATAGGATCTATCGGCCCGTATGTGTACCATACGGGGTTTAGGTATCCATGTTAGTAAATTCACGATTCTTAAATCTTTGGCCAAATTCGATCACATAGGGTGGATCGCATCAGTTATGAAGAATCGTGGACATGTCGACATGAGATGTGCGTCTCGGAATCTTGACGGTGTATTATATGTTTCCTAAGCACAACTCGGATAGCCTACGACAGATGGATTGTTAAACATATGTGATGACATCGACTTGTATAGTTCAGAAATGTTGTTCATGTTCTTCGCGAATTCGGAGGTGGCCGAATTGTGTACATATTAGCTAGGCTTATATACGAACGTGTCTGAACTTATAGAGTCCCAATATGAAGTGTACTCGTTGAGCATTTGGGTAGCCGATGATTTTTTATAAAAGATAATATTCGATATTATAATTATCAACTAAGATAATCAAGTGTTATTGGATAACATTGATTATTTACTTTGACCTTTTCAATAATTACATAAAGGCTTAATTATAAAATCATAATTATCTATACCGAGAATTGTTCACGAGACACTTCTTATTGGGATTCTAATTTGGTTTGTGTATTAGATTCAAAATTTACGCAAGTACTTATTTAGAAAAAATTTATGTTTTTGTAAAAATATTTGATATTTCGAAAAACTTGATTTTATTCTATAACATGTGTTAATGTTGATTTTGAAATTAAAAATTAATTTTGGGTGTTTTTGAAGTGTTTAGGGAAGACCGGAAAGAATCTTTCAGCTCACTGGAATGCGAGCTGAAAGGAAATGACAATGAAAACGCGACAATTTTGTCTTCTCTCGTTCTAGAGCTTCCGGACTCCGATTCAGTCCCGGATTTTCCCTATACACTCGTAATGGAATATAGTATTTCATTAAATGATTTAAAATTTCACCTATACTTGATTTCCACGGGTTAGACTCATTTTCACTGCCCGGAGCACCGATTCGATCCTATGGAGCATGTTGAAAGTCGTGATCCTAATGATATTGTTTTGTGTGAAGCTATTAATGTTATGAAACGAAAATTGTTGCATTATTTTAGAGACATTCTTTTACTTTATCTTATTGCTGCTGTTTTTTTTTTATCATAGATCTAAATTAGAATGTTTGAATAGTGCTTTACAAGCTTACTATGAATATTTAGGAATATTAGATGATATTGATATTATACGAATAATAGCTAAAATAAAAATTGATTTAATAGAGTTATTTAATGATTATATTTGAAGATATAACTTGCAATCAGTAGAACAATCTATTAGTCGCGAAACCGTAATGCAATCAAAACTTAGCGCAAGTGATCGTTGGTTACTACAACGAAATAAAAAATATAGGGATAACACGACTAATAATATGGAATTAGATAATTATTTATCTTCAAATTTTGAGTTTTCAACTGCAAGTTTAGTTAGTAAAAATTTTCAAATCCTTGAATGGTGGAATCAATATCAAAATGTATATACTGTATTATCAATTATTGCTAAGGAGATATTGGCAGCAAGGCATAGAGGTAATATATTGGAAGTCAAAAGGTTTTCATTACATCCAAGCACTATAAAAGCAACAACATGTGTGGATGATTGGACCCGAGCTGATCTGAGGCAACAAGAAGATGCCCATGATGAATTTAAAGACTTGTTCGACAATGCATCTGCAAAGTGCAAGCGAAATTGGAGCTGAAAGATCAACAGACACTGATAATGATGATGATAATTAAATAATTGTAAAATTACAATGGAGAAATATCTTAAAAATGTAATGCAACTACGTGAGTTTTGATTCCTCTCACCCTTGAAGGATACGTATGCAACTTAAGTTTTTAAAAATTTAAGTTCAAGCTCTTTAATTTAATATTTTTTTTAATTTTTGTTAGATAAATTTTCCTCTTACCCAAAATTTCACTTTAATTTAAGAATTTTGTTTGTAATTTAATGTAATTATGTAAGTTTATTATATAAATTCAAATTCATCATTTTAAATTATATTACTTCTTCAATCTCAATTTTTATTTTAAAAAAGTAAAAAAAAAAACAAATCGAATGGAACCGGAACCGAACCGTTACTTCCATTTTGAAATTTATGTGATTATTTTATTATTATTGTTATTATAAAGTGAAATTTTGAGTTCCAGATCTGTGTCAAGGTCGTGTTCCAAAAAATAAGGTGAATTTAATTGAACCGAACCGAATCGAATTAAAAATATCGATTCAGTTCAGTTTTCGATTTATGTTTACATTAAACTAATCGAATTGGTTCGATTCGATTCGAATCGTGAACCAAACTTGTGAACCGATCGGTTTGTGAATCAAATAGACCGAACCGATCGGTTTGAGAGTTAATTTTTCTAAAAAAATCTATTTGGTTTGATTTTTAATTGAACCGAATCAAAACTGAACCCAAATATTAAAATCGAACCGAACCTAATCGATTCGGTTCAATATTTTCTTGAACCGGTCAAATTTCAAATTGATTCAATTTAATTCGAAACTGAATCGAACCGACTTTTATCCACCCCCAATTTAAATGCGGGTAACTGAAATACAAGTCCATCCAAAATTTCATGTTCCTGTAAGTGGACCAAGAAAAGCGTAAATTAGGAATATTAAAAAATATATTTCATCAATTTTTTTTTTGAATCACTGGAAATCTCATCGTTAAATAACTCATTCTGACCTTAAGCGGAACATGTAAAATCACTGGCTGTTCCAGATTTTTACAAGAAACGTACTTCCTGTATTCAAATTCATGATCTTAAGGTGAGATCCTAAATCTTACATCACCAAACCATAACAAAATAATAACAATATGCAAAGAAATATTTCATCAAACTCTCAACATTTATATTCTAAATATGTTTATGATGAATACACGTAGGAATAACATAATTAGCTAGGTTATATTATCAAATACCATTTCAGTAATGCATATTACAAAATAAAACAAAAGGGATCAACAATGTAAAGACCTTACGATGAAACAAATATGGTTAAAAATGTATGATTGATAAATAGTGACATGTAAAATTGCGTTAATTAAATATTAAATATTGTTTAATAAATAATAATATTGTGAAATAGTTGTTTTTAAAAAAAGTGTGTTTATATGTGAAAAAGTTCAAGATAATTTTGTCAAATATAAATATTTAAAAAGTTACAGGGAAGTTTTATCATATATTAATAAAATAATTATGATGGAAGTTAAAAAATTTAGTTTTGCAAACAAAAATTTTAAAAAATAAAATAAAATTACAATAACTTATCTTAATTTTTTTATTATTAACGAAATAGATAAAAATTATATTTGGACCAAAACATAATTTTATCATCCAACAACAGATCACAATAACAATATTCGGCCTTACTAGTAAGCACTAACAATGAAAATGGAATAAGACGGGGTGTAGGGAACTCAAGGCCCACTTAGCCAGCCCGAGGGAAAATTTTTAATTTAAGAGCTTGGGCTACGCTGAGGCAAAAATTTTTAATTTATAAATTAAATTCTTAATTTTAAATACATATATTCATAATTAAATTTTTAAGATACAATTCAAAAAAATATTAATATCATTGAAATTCTTAATTTTTTTTTCATTTTTATGTATTAAAAAATTCAAAAAAAAAAAGCAATTATTTTATTTTAAAAAATAAAAATGGTTATTTTTCAAAATAAATAGCCCAATCTGGGCTGGAGCCGGCCCGGGCCCGGAGTGAAAAAATTGAAATCAGTAGTGAGCCCGACACGTCGTTATAGGTTTTGAATCTTTTGATATTCCAGTCCACTGACGAGTCACTTTTTAAGTCAATAAAAGCAAAAGCATCTGCTTCTCATTGCAGACTTGCACTCTCTCTCTCTCCGATCAGTCTCTTCAAGTATGGCTTCACATTTATCTTCACTCGCTCTCCTCTCCCTTCTTATGAGTCTAGGTACACCAATAAAAACAAAAAAAATCATCTTCACTTTTAATTTCATGCATATTCTTCACAAATTTTTAACCTTTTATTCTTCTTTTTGTTTTGTTTTTGTTTTTTGTTTTTTTTTTTAAAATGTAAATTCAGTTTCATCGGAGGTAGTTTTGGAAGACGGTTACACAGTGACGACCGCGATCGACGGCCACAAGTTGAAAATCAATCCCTACTCTGTCATCGCTTCTCCTGGATCGTCAGATCTTTTCGTCCTTGATTTTTCCAGTAGCGTCTTCTACACTCTATCGCTCCCCTTGTCTCAAGGTAACCTAATTTTTCTAAATTAAAAAAAAAATTAATTATTTGTACATAAAAAGTTTAGTTTTTTAAGAAGAGAAAATTTGAAACCGCTGTTGTTTTTTTTTTGTAGAGAGTGTGGTCAAGCGATTATCAGGAGACGGTGCCGGTTTCTCTGACGGCGAACCGGGTTCAGCCCGGTTTGACCAGCCGAAGAGCTTTGCGGTTGATATGAAAGGGAATGTTTATGTTGCTGATCAGAAAAACAACGTTATACGAAAAATCACCAACTCAGGTCTCAGCTCTCACCTTTCTCTTGATTTGTTTAATAGCTGCTGTTGCCTGTTGCTGCGTTTATGCATTAAATTAAATCATCAAGCTTGTGACAAATTCAAAAGTGGGGGGTGGGTGTTTTTCTTAGGGGGCTTAAAAGTGTTTATGTTGTTTGGCTGCTGATGTGTCTCTAGGTGTTACGACAATTGCTGGAGGTCTCTCAAAGAAAGTTGGCCATTTGGATGGACCTGGACAGAATGCATCATTTTCCAATAGTTTTGAGTTAACATTTGTTCCGCAAATATGTGCTTTACTGATTTCAGATCATGGTAACCAATTGATTCGCCAGATTAATCTTAAGCCAGAGGATTGTGCTAGAAGTTCTCCATCTGGTCCTGGTATGTTTATGTAACAAGTGTCTTTTCAAGGAACGATGTGATCTTATCCATGTCTTTTTGATTGCATTTAATCATACTTGTGTGTTCTTTTAAAGGAACTATGTGAAGTTGAGGTATCGCAAGGACATGGACATCTTGAACCTTTGGGCATTGGTTTTATTGATTTATTGGTGAAATTTCTTTAGCAAGGGCATGATGACTGAACCTTAAAAATGTTATGAACACTTAGTTTTCATTTTTCATACATTAATTATGTTTTTTTGGCTAGTAGTCTCATGTAGTGAAGGTTGATTTTGCTAGTTGGAATTCTCCTTGGTATACATTAAAGATATCTAGATGAATCTATTAACTTGACCTTGATTGTTTCAGCACTGGGAGCCGTTTCAGTTTGGGTTCTGGGTTTGATACTTTCATGTTTACTTGGCTTGGTCATTGGATTTTTTGCTCGCCCTTACGTTACCCGTCATGTAAGTGTCTCTCTTGCACTTTTGTGAATTAATTTGTGATGAATGGATTACTTGTACCTATTCTAACCCAACTTTGTAGACAGGAAGGCCCCAATCGCTGTTCCAGCAGGACATGGAGGCACTACCGAATCAATCTGGTGAGACAAGTACAGACAATTTGCTTCGACTTCAGAAGCGCAACTGCTAGCTCCACACTCTATGCACTCTTGAAGAGGCTCTTTCAGTTGAGCCTATCTCATCTTTCCCTTATGTTTAGAATAAACACTTTAGAATCTAGAATTCCTAAAAAGGACTTTATATCTTTGCTTGACTCTGATGACGTGCATAGTTGTGAGATAAAGAAGTCACAGGTATATGCTGATCAACTTAAAGATTTGATAACCTTTGATGGAAACCTAGACCTACTGGCTGAAGATATCTTGAAGCAAGGATATGAGAATCAAGAGAACAGTGATGTTTTACCCAACTCCCACGGAATTTTAGATGGCATGATACAAGCTAACGTCATAGGTTTTGCCGGAGAAGCAAAAGAAACAACCCCAGAAGTTGGTTCTTTGATGGGCAATTCAGGTTTAGTCAAGAGACGCTAGTAGTTTAAAAGCACTTCTGTTTTATGACTTAATTTGTGAGGCTTGTAAGTACCTAAACATGTTTTATTATCTACTTACAATGGACACATGGACTATAATGCGTTTGCTGTATATATCCTTGTTTGATTTCAATTTCAGGTTCCCTATCGCAGTTAGCAAATAACATTGTTCAAATTGAATGATTCAGGATCCATCTGAGAGTACTATTTTCTCAATAGTAAAATTATTTGATTATTTGAAATTTCTTTATAATAAATTTAAAAGCGGTAATTAAGTAGAGAAGCAGTCTCATATTTTGTGGGGTGAGCCCGGAACCGGTTGGAACCGGACCGGAAATCCAGGTTTGGAACTGGAACCGGTTGTAACCGGTCCGGTTCCGGTTCCAGAATAACCGAAACTGGAACTGTATTTAAGAACTGTATTTAAGAACTGGATTGGATACCCGATTTTCGGTACCCGAAAGACCCGTTTCGCGTATTTAGCCCTTGCAGAGCCATGGCCAAGAGTTTCAGGTTTTGCCAAAGTCGATCTCTTAACTGGAGAAGTAAGCAAGTTTATTTATGGAGATCAAAGGTACGGCGATGGCTACATTCTTGCATTCGTACACGATGAAAAGAAGTGGAAATCATTATTTTGGCCAGCTCTAAGAAAACCTTATATTGCATAAAGCTGCTAGAACTTCCACTCCATTTCAGAAATGTAATCTCGAACTGATTGTACACCTAGCTTCCTAAGGACTAGTATCAAGATTCAATCAGGTGCCTAAATCTTTAAAAGCTAACTAGATATAATAAGGCCATAACTAGAGATGGCAATTTTACCCATAAACCCGCAAACCCGCAAAAACCCGCCCGCAATGGGTAGGATTTGGTAAATATATTAGTGGGTGCGGTGCGGGTTTGGTAATTTAAAGCAAAACCCGCTGCGGGTGCGGTGCGGGTTTGGTATTTAAGAAAAAAATGCGGGTATCCATATACCCGCAATATTATTTTTTATTAATTAATATTTTTAGGACAATATAAAAAAACATTCATACAAAAACAACTAACAAAACCTAAACCTAAAACATTAATCCACAGTTCTACACTCTCACTCAGCCGCAACCTGCCTAACTGAAGATTTTTTGCATGACTATTATTGTTTTTTTAATCACACTTGTTAATAAAATTATAATACAAAAATTTTGATTAAGTTCACATGATCAGAAACGGGAGAGAAGCAAAATAAGCTAGTGTTTGCTGCAACTTCAGTAGTTTTCCTGCTTCTTCATTACACTTACACCACTTGAGCTTTGTAAGCATCACTTTCATTACACTTAGCATAAAAATATGACCAAAGGTCGGTGATTACTTTATAGATTATTGTCAATTGAGTTGGAAAACTTAGATCATTATAATTATGAAAGGAATAACTCGTTTTAATTATGTTTATATGAAAAAATAAACATATGGTACCGAGTCTTTCATACATTATATTATCTATGTACTGTATATACATACATTGCATGTTGTATATGTCAAATGAAAAATAAATGTGAAAACTACAGCTAGCAATTAAAAATAAATTATTTAATTAAAAAAATATATTATTAAGAATACAAAATAATTCAATATCTTAAAAACCCGCAAAAAATCTGTTGGGTACCATTGCGGGTTTTGTAATTTATTTTTATATGCGGTGCGGGTTTGATAATGAAAATTAAAACCCGCAACGGGTATGGTGCGGGTTTGGTAATTCATTTACATATGCGGGTGCTGGTTTGGTAATGGCAAACCCGCACCATACCCTACCCACTGCCATCCCTAGCCATAACTTCAAAACCTTGTTTCTGTATATTATTAATAGTAGACCGGGTCACGGTTCAGGTTCGAAAATGAAACCGAACCGGTTGGAACCGGCCGGTTTCGGAACCGGAACCGGAATCAGAATCAGTTTTGTTTGATTTGGTTAGGATTCGACCCTAACCGAACCAGATGGTTCCAACTGGAACCGTAGTGCCAATAACTAGTAGTTGTTGGGCCTCTTCCCTAAAAAATTTTAAAAAAAATTAAAAAGATCTAATTACTAAATTACCCTTAATAATATTAATAAAACAATTAATTTTAGGGGCAATTTAAGTATCATAATCCAAAAATGTATAAATATTGGCCATTCTTCATTTTTTCAACACACCAATTCTTAATTCTCTTAATTTCTTTAATTCTCTATTTCTCAATTATCTCATCTTCAATTTTTCATATTGATTTAAAATTACAATTCTTCAATATTAACAAAAAATGACAAGCTCATATGAGAATACCATGTCCAATGTATCAACCCAAGAGAGCGGCCAAAGTATCGGCACACGAAGAAGAGAAGTTAAGTCTCGATCTTCCGATATTTTCAAAATTCATTTTCATTTAATCGAGACTGAAAATGAAGGTTCAAGAGTAATATGCAACTATTGTGATGTATCTTACAAATTTACTGGCGGTTATTGTAATATGAACAAGCACTTGGATAATCATCATGCACTAAAATTGGACTTGATACAACACAAACGTAAATGGGCAGGTACGCTTTATCTAGTAGATGTACGCGTTCTTTAGATTTATTTAAATATTCTAGTGCTAAAAATAGAGAAGAATTTACTAAATTTTCTTGTATAAAACATATTTCTTTCAGTTTTATCAAAAAATTGCTTTTACTAATTATGTTCGAAATACTTTAAAACCCGCTGCATGTAAAATGACAAGAAATATAACAAAACATCAAAATTTTAAATTATACAAATATGGTAAATTATTTTAAATGAAATACTTAATAATATTAAAGGTCGTTTTTTATTTGTTTTGATATTTGGATTGACCATTGACAAATACAATCATACATTAGTGTGACTTGTCATTGGATTGATGCATCATGGAACATGCAAAAATGACTTATTATATTTAGAGTTTTTGATTAGCAACATACTACATAAAAATATTTATAAAATAATTAAAGTTATTTTTTTATGAAAATGGTTTATTAGGTAAAATTTTAACAATTGGTTTTGACAATGCATCTGCAAATAGACCTGGCCACCGGTCCGGTTCGTTTCCAAATCAGAACTGAACCGGACGATACCGAAAACTGAAATCGAATCGTACAGTTCCTATTCCATTTTTTTTTAAAAAAATTTTAAACAATAGAAATTAAATTTTAAAGAAATTTATAATTGGATATTATTATCAAATAAATATAATAAAAAATTATTTATTTGAATTTCATTAAATTAAATTAAAAACTTAAATTAAAAATAAAATAAAAACTTAAATTCCGATTGGAACCGTCCGGTTCCAATGGTTCGGCTAGGGTGGGAACTGTCACTACCCCCTCCCTAGAGCGGACCCAACCCTAGAAAGGGGTCCATGAACCACTTCAGCTCGAGCACTTATATGTCATACAACTGAACCAAAATTTCTCAAAGAAAAATAATAATCCATAAAATGCAATCTAATAAATTCCAAACAAGTGTTTACACCAAAAGTGTCTGAAAACATGAAAGTTATTCTAAATGTCCTATCTCAAAAGCCAAAAAGAAATGTCTAGACCAACCCGACTGACGGCTGTGGCAAACGTGTCAAATCCTGGTACTGAGTATTGCTACTGATGCGTTGGCGAACTACCTGGGATGTTTGGGAAATGAGAGGTGAGCTTAAAGAGCTCAGTAAGTAAAAACACTCATACTATCAACATGACCTCACCAATAAAATATATATATACATATGATAATGGATATATGAAAACAACAGTTAATAAATATAAAAGCTAACTCAGGCAAAACATACTCACAACAACACATCTCAATCAAACAAGATTTGCTATCCGAATTCGGTATAATAATAGATTGAAACCATTGGGAAAATCACTCTCTTACCCAAGGTTTCCCACCATATATTCTCGCATAAATGTGCAAGATGGGGATTGAACCACACGCCTCTGATAATCTCGCATAATCTCACATATCCGACCATTATCATACTAAATCCAGCAGCATAACAACAATCTCACACAACATCCAATACAACATATCTCATCGCATTTCATTCATCAACTCATCTCAAATCACATAATACTCAAATACTTCGATTCATAGTACAAGCATACAATCTATACCCAAAATTTGTATTCATAATTTTATGTTCTCATGCTATCGACTTCTCAATCAATTTTCCAACATATATATATATATATTTCTCTCTTCTGCCCACACTTTCTCTCTCTTATGCGTTTCCTCTCTCTACTGGTTCAACTCCCTCTCTCTAATTGCTCACAACCTCTGGAAATTTTGTATGTCTTACTCTCTAATGATTCACAGCAACCACACACACACTAAAGGGATAAATCTTAGAGTTAGTTCCAATTTATATAGTGATGAGTTAGTGTCATATTAGGAGTAGTTATCTTGTTAGTGTACTAGTGGGTAACAAAAACATAGGGATGATAAGGTTAATGGGTAGTTAAAATTTAAATAGGATAGCAAGAGACTTAGTCTCACAATGTACACACCTTATAAAAATTTTGTCATCGAAATTTCTCAATCCTCGAACAGCTCTGGATAGTTCTCCCTCATGTCCTGTTCCACTTCCCAAGTCGCCTATTGTATGTGATGATTAGTCCACATGACCTTTACATGGGGATCTGTCTAGATCTCAACACTTGGATTTTCCGCTCTACAATCTTCACAAGCTTTTCTTCATAAGTCATATTCTCACTCAATTCGACCGGTTGACTCTCTAGGATGTGAGTAGGATCTGGTACGTACTTCTTCAGCACTCACACATGAAACATATTGTGAATCCTTTCTAACTCCGGTGGTAATACCAGACGATATGCCACTTTGCACACTCTCTCCAATATCTTGTAAGGACCAATATAGCGTGGTGTTAACTTTCCTTTCCAGCTGAATCTCAATACTCCATTCTAAGGAGAAACTTTCAAGAAGACTTTACCCCTCACTTGGAACTCAAGGTCCTTTCTTCTTTTGTCAGCATAACTCTTTTGTCGACACTAAACCTCCAACAGTCTAGCTCGGATAAGTTTGATCCTCTCAGATGTCATATCTACCAAGTCTGAACCATGAATCTGTATATCTCCAATCTCGTCCCAACAAACAGGATTCATGAACCTCCTCTCATACAATGCCTCAAATAGAGCCATACCAATACTCGCCTGAAAGCTGTTGTTGTAAGCAAACTCTATCAGATGTAAATGACCATCCCATCCTCCAGTAAAAGTCAATACACATGATCTCAGTAGGTCCTCCAATGTCTGAATAGTCTACTCTGACTGCCCGTCGGTCTGAGGGTGAAATGGTGTACCCCATGGATTTCTGGAAACCCTGCCAAAAACGAGAAGTAAATCGGGCATCTCTATCTGATACAATCGATGTCGGTACTCCATGTAACCACACAATCTGCTCCACATACAGTTCTGCTAGTCTCTCTGGTCCCCACGTAACTCGAATCGACAGGAAATGAGCAGACTGAGACAGTCGGTCCACTATCACTCAAATTAAATCATAGCCTTTCTGTGTCCTCAGTAGCCCTACTACAAAATCCATCGCAATATTTTCCCATGGTCCGGGAGGTGTCAGTCACGCACAGCGGCGCGTGGGGCGCCTGAAGCGGCGGCGAGACGGTGCCTGGAGGTGCGTGAAGGCGCGTGCGGTGGAGTTTCGGCGGCGGTCCAATGGTGTTGGATTCGACCCGTCGATGAGATTCTCCAAATGTGGTCACTTGCCGGAAATGATGGCTGGAAGATGACGAACGGGTCTTTCTCTCTCCTGCCCACACTTTCTCTCTCTTCTGCGTTTCCTCTCTCTACCGGTTCAACTCCCTCTCTCTGATTGCTCACAACCTCTGGAAATTTTGTATGTCTTACTCTCTAATGATTCACAGCAACCACGCATACACTAAAAGGATAAATCTTAGAGTTAGTTCTAATTTATATAGTGATGAGTTAGTGTCATGTTAGGAGTAGTTATCTTGTTAGTGTGCTAGTGGGTAACAAAAAGATATGGATGATAAGGTTAATGGGTAGTTAAAATTTAAATAGGATAACAAGAGACTTAGTCTCACAGGAACCCTAACCGAACCGTTTCGGTTCGGTTAGGAACCAGTTTCGGTTCCAGTTCTCGAACCGGAACCGAAAGGAATCGGAACCATCTGGTTCCTTTCGGTTCGGTTTCGGTTCTGAATCAGAACAGTGGGCGGGTATATCTGTAAATACTGCATCAATTATAGATTTAAAAGAAATATGCCAACCAAATTTGATGGTCGATTTTTTCATGTTCGCTGTACATATGGGTGTGCATTAATCGGTTTTAACCGATTAACCGAACCGTTCCGACCCATTTTTTTATTATGGTTCGGTTAATTCAGTTAAATCAGTTATTACGGTTAAATTTTTTAACTTTTTCGGTTATTCGGTTCGGTTATGGTTATGAGATTCGTATAACCGAACCGACCGATTAACCGAAATTAAACTATATATATATATATATATATATATATATATATATATATATATATATATATATTAACGCGTGCAAATCCTTTAATTTTTTAGAGTTAAGATAGTCTGCATGTAAACTCTAAATTGGTTTTAGTTATATTGAATTGATAATACTACCCGAAAATAAAATTGATAAAATTCAAATGACAAGCTGCATTAACAGTTTGGTTTTGACTCTTTTTAGTTTCTCTCAAGAATCTAAAGGTAAAAATACATAAAATTTCAAATGTGTAGATTTTGCATCGTGGTGGATTCGTGACCCTTAAAATTTCTAACATGGCAGGTTTGGAAAGAAATCTGAGGCCGTGACAATCATCGAGGGTTTAAAAAATATTTCTCTTGCATGTAATTAAATATCAATATATTTAATCAAATGTTAGTTAGAATCGGTATTTTTAGAATCGGATATGTGATCGAATTAGTGATCCAAAAAATTTAATGCGTTAGTGGTTCGACCGGTTGAAACGTTCCGAAAAAATCGGTAGAACCGACCTAAAGCATATAAATTTTACTAATTAAAAATTATAAAAAATATTAAATTTTAATTTATTGGATTGGTTAATAACCGAATTAACCATAACCGATCGAAATATAATGGTTAATTGGTTAATGGTTATGTGTCATAAATTGGTTAAATCAGTCACACTTTTATTTAACCGAAAATTTCGGTTACGGTTAAAAAATCAAGAATTAACCGACCGAACCGACCGATGCACACCCATCTGTACATGTCATGTCTTTAATTTATGTGTTCAACATGGTCTGACTTTTTTCAAACACCACATTGATCTTATTAAGATTGTACCTAATTATATTTAGTCATAATCTCAAGTTATGAGAGAATGAGTCAAGTTTTGTAAATTAAATGGTGTTAAATCGGTAAAATTTTCATGAGATGTTCAAACTTGTTGGAATTCAACTTAATTTTTTTAACTCAAGCTTTTCAATACAAAGATATATTATGTAGTTTTTTCCCAACATGTTCAACATATAACACTTTTGCCTAATCAATGAGATATTTGTGAAAAAGTTTTAGAGCTTTTAAAAGTTTTTAATGATGCTACATAGACCCGGCCGGCGGTTCGGTTCCGATTCGGAACCGAACCGAACTGGCCGATTTTCGGTTCCACAAGTGTGGAATCGGAACCTTGAACCGACTGGTTCGGTTCGAACCTTTTTTTTTAAAAAAAAAAATTTCGAAAAAAATTAAAATAAATGAGATTAATTTAATAAATAAATAAAATTATTACATTGAAGAACTTGAGCTTAAATTTTTAAAAATTTAAGTTGCCTACGTATCCTTCAGGGGTGAGAGGAATCAAATCTCATGTAGTTCCATTACAATTTTAAGATATTTTCCCTTTGTAAATTTACAATTTTATAATTATCTATCATCATTATCAGTTGATCCTTCAGCTCCGGTTCCGCTTGCACTTGTTGTTGCAGATGCATTATCGAAAAAATCTTCAAAATCATCGGAGGCATCTTCTTGTTGTCTCAGATCAGCTCGAGTCCAATCATCCACACAAGCTGTTGCTTCTAGAGTGCTTGAATATAATGAAGATCGTCTAGCTTCCAATATATTGCATCACAAGCTGAAGGCTTGCTCAACCGCAACAGTGGAAATAAGTGCTGCCAATATCTCTTTAGCAATAATTGATAAAACATGATATATATTTTGATGTCGGTTCCACCAGTCAATGATTTTAAAATTTTTACTAACTAAACTTTCAGTAGGAAACTCGAAATTTGTAGATAAATAATTATCAAATTCAGGGTTATTAGTTGTCGTATCCCTAGCTTTTTTATTTCGTTGTGATAACCAACGATCCCCTGCACTAAGTTTTGTTTGAATTACCGGTTCGCTACTACTAGATTC
>SKCR01022514.1:0-35197 GCA_019454045.1 Zanthoxylum bungeanum
CAATTAATGTTTATGTTGATTAATTGACAATCAATCTTTATATTAATCAACGAAGATGGAGACAGTCAATCATTTAATTTTTCTACATTCTTCTCACTATCTACATTGTTGTCTATAGCTCTCCTTTTTTTTTTTCTCTTTTTTTTTGAGAAAATCTCTATAGCTAGCTCTTGTTGTATGCAATCAAGGGATTCTAATGAGTAAGGCTAGTTATATACATATCCTCTCTAATGATATCAAATATAAACTTTTATTCATTTATTTCAAAATCACACTCAATGATTTTTTTTTTTTTTTTTTTTTTTGGGGGTGGGAAGTTGCCAAGTTGGTACCTTAAGGTTTTAACAATGACTGATGTAAACTAACAAGTGTGCTAACTCTAAATATACATTGACACTAGCTAGCTAGACCTTACAACATTTGCAGAAGCAATGAATTAATGGAAGGCATGTGACGTTTCAGCAGATCATTGAAATGGTGAGCAAAGCAAAGCAAAGCAACAAAATAGAGAAAGAGAGAGAATACACAAACACAGACAGTTCATATAAATCTGATCAGTCTCAGCAGCTGGTACGTACTGAGCCAAGCCGACCAAGGCGAGCCCACCAATGCAACTGCTGGGTTTCATGGCAACTATTTGTTTCCCAATGAAGAGAAAACAAATATGCTCACCAATATGTGAACATACTATCTAGCTTTTGTTCTGATGGGATTGAAGCAGCAGACAATTTCACAATACCCTAATTACCAACTTTGTCTTTGCCCTAATTTTTTTTATATTGAATATTTAGTTTTTACATATTGATATTGTCAACCTTTTTCACTCACACTATCCAATAAGTAATTACTTCTTGTTCTTTTCAAGCTTATATAGCTTCTCTTCCTTTACTTTGCCCACATTTCTAAAGTGATATATCTTGTCCTTCTTTTTAAGCCATTTGAACCAATAAATATATAATAGCTCAAATTATATTAAATATAATTTTTATTATTTTAATATATGTGACAAAATATTATTAAATTATTACCTAATTAACAGGGTTTGATTATTGTAAAATAGAGTTTTCTCTCTCTCTCTCTCTCTGTTTTTTTTTTTTACTCAATTGGGTCTTTACTTTATTTATCAACCCATGATCTTTTCTCTCTCCGTCTCTCTATATTATAACTTACCCATCTACGAAAACTCTCTCCTCTCATTTTTCTTCAATCATCATGGCTGATCCTTACTCAAATTTCTTCAATGGAAGGTTAAACTTTGCTCCTTCATGTTCTTCTAATAACCCTTCTTCTTATTATTACAACCCTTATGGCTTCAATATCTACTCAAGTAACAATAACAACTACTTTTTTGCTGATCACTATCAATCTTCACCACCTCCATCTCCTCCTCTCAAAGAAGCACTTCCCCTTTTAAGTTTGAGCCCTTCAAGGCATGATGATGAATCACAAGCTGATGAGTCCTCATGTAGTGCCATGGAATTGGATACAAATTATGCTCGTGGTCATATTAATGAAAGTACCTCTGTGACAGTAGCTCTTCATTTAGGGCTCCCCAATACAAGTTCTGTTGATTTGATTTCAGGGCTTTCCCATGCAGAGATCTCAGCTGATTATAAAGAAGAAGAAGAAGAAGTTACTGTTGCTTCTGATGGTGGTGTCTTTTCAACAAGCAGCCTCAACAAAGGCCAATATTGGATCCCCACACCAGCTCAAATATTAATTGGTCCTACACAATTTTCTTGTCCTCTTTGCTTCAAAACCTTCAACAGATACAACAACATGCAGGTAAATTAATCAATATATTACTTTGATATAAAGCTTCTCCTTTAGCTAATTCCCATCTATCCCTTTCTGTTTTTTATTTTTGTTTTTTCCTTTTAGCAGAAAAAAGGATAAATCTTAATCATAGATATGTATCATTTATTTGTACACTTCTTTTCTAGCTTCATTTCAACCTTTAACTTGTATTTTAAACTGGACTGATATTGAAGATCAGGAGCATATGGGTCCTTAGGTTTTCCTCTTTTTCTTTATTGGACTTAAAATTCATTTCTTTCCTTTTATTAAAAAAAATCAAACCCCATGCATCCTTTTCTTTTTCATAATTTCAGATCTTAGTATTAGAAAAATAATTTAAAAAAAAAAAAAAATCAACCTGGTCCAAACTGAGAATAAGCTTAGTGCCTCTCTTTATATGTATGTTTTTGTATTACCTTGAAGTTTGAGTTATTATGTTGACAGGCTTGTTAGTGAAAGTATCCCAGTTCTAGCTCTTCATCAATGCCCTAGAGAAATTTTTTCTCAATCTGAAAAAAAAATGAAAGCATAAAATTTTCCTTTGCTCCTCAATTCAATTGATCCATATTCGTGCTCTAAACAAAACAACAAACATTTGTGAAATTAAAGAACACAATTATGTTTATCTTTATTTGTGTTTATGCAGAGAAGAGGCAAGCAAATTAAATGGCAAGTAAGAATTTTTTTTATTACACAATTTGTATATAGTTTAATTCTTTCTTACCCTTCTCATTCTAGCTTTCATCTAATTACAATTGTTTATTCATGAGGAAAATGCCAACAAGCATTCTAATGATAGTAGTTATGATTAAGGAAACTTAATTATTTAATATGCGATATTATCATCATTATTCATAGGGAACCCTTATATATCACAATTACTTATGTAGTTAATTCAAATTATGCATTTGTTTTCTCTAACTTCTGAAAATGGGTCTTAAACATAATTGTATATTAGCTACTATTATGACCGACTAAGATATTGTCCGCTTTGGGCGGCATAATATGGATGGATTTCAGGCTCATACTTTGCACTCTCAAGCTTTTATTCTTGGTACCAAGGATTTCAAGCCCTAGACTCATATTGATTAAGGATGATTAACTATTTATAAACACATACCCAAGTTCAATCACAAGCAATGCGGTTCTCTTGCGCCGGTCGCTAAAATAATTAATGTCATCATTATTTTGTGATTATAAACTTTTCCTTTTTGCTCTTCTTGCTTTAATCTTGGTTTGTTCTACTCTAAAAATGGGCATTGCATGCTTAATTTTATGTGTATGTAGATGCATATGTGGGGGCATGGATCTCAATACAGAAAAGGTCCAGAATCACTAAGAGGAACACAGCCAACAGCCATGCTTAGGCTTCCATGTTATTGCTGTGCACCAGGTTGTAGAAACAACATTGATCATCCAAGATCAAAGCCTCTTAAGGATTTTAGAACCCTTCAAACTCATTACAAGAGAAAGCACGGAATCAAGCCATTCATGTGTAGAAAATGTGGCAAGGCCTTTGCTGTGAGAGGTGATTGGAGAACCCATGAAAAGAATTGTGGGAAGCTTTGGTATTGCACTTGCGGCTCTGATTTCAAGCACAAAAGGTCACTCAAAGATCACATCAAAGCATTTGGCAATGGCCATTCATCTTGTGGCATTGATACTTTTGAAGATGATGAGCCAGCTTCTGAAATTGAGCAAGATATATAATAATGAATTCTCTCGTGACCTAGATTAAGTTATGGCATCTTTAGATCTTTAATTTTCTGCTGACACTTCGTTTCAGGGCTCTAGAAGTAAAACTTATATATGTTAAGCATATGAAATATTTTTAAAACCTTTTTTTATCCCTATTTTGCTTTCTTTTGTACTTCGGATGTTTCTATTTTCAGTATTTGCAGAGCTTTGATAAATCAATGTTAATTACTCATCATTTATTGTACAAATGTTGAGTTTATTAACAAGTAATAAATCTTCAACCTTTACTATAAATGACTTCTTTAGACTTTAAATGATGTACAAGGAGGAGGTAACCACATGAAAGATGTTTGTTAGAGTAGCTCCAAAATACTCTTCAAATATTATTTAATTGTTAAATAGAGGAACTACATCATTAAAATTAATTCCAAAAGACACACTAATTGAAATTCTTCAGATTAGATTTTACTTCTCATTCTTTCAACATCAAAGAATGGTTATCTCTCTTCAAATATTATTATATAATATTTTACATTTCTTCACTTTAATAAAATGATGATAGTTGGAGTTACTCATAAATATTTATATATTAAAATGATATAATTAAAGTGGATTTCATTTAATTTGATTAAAATAATATAAATATATTTATATTATCTCTATTATATCATTTTTATTTCACTTAAAATCATATAACTAAAGTGGGCCCATTTAATTTGATTAAAATAATATAAAATCGTTTTTATTTGAAGATGGTTAATTTTTTCACTTTTCAAATTGCAATATAAGTAATCAAATAGGTATTTAAAAAGTGAATTTAGATGATTCTTTTAGAATCGCTCTTCTTATAAGAAAATATTTGTTAGTGTTGTTTATTTTATTTTAGTCCTACATTAATCGAATGAAACCCTTTATCTAATAACAAATAGGAGGATGCCAGCTCTAAGCTAGAGGATATCATATAGTTAATGCAAGGACATTCATTATCCATGTGTGTGTTGTCAACTTCTTGTCATGATCATCACCTTTAGCAAGGTCCAAAACAAATGGACAACTAAAAAGTTTTCGAAGTTATTAGTATCTAGTAGGTGGTAGCTACCTTGGATCATTGGATGTATAAAGAGAAATGATATGAGTTCGAGCTATAAGGTTGCATTTCAGTTTGAGAAAGAGATTTTTTTCAGACTGTAAATTAATTCAATGCTTCAGCTTTTGCCTTTTTGTTTGTGTTGCATTCGATGCCATTCCTGTCTTTGGTGTATGGTAGAGGACGTGTTTTCAGCTGATAGACAGAACATAAACATAGTAATAAATTCAAATCTAATGATTATTCTTTCTTCGGGAGTAATTATTCAGTATTATCGTTGTATTATAATGCGATATCATAACCCTAAGGGGTTGTCTCAATAGTAAAGGTCTTGGACTTGATGATTTGCTATCTCTCAGGTTCAATGTTCGAATCTCGCTAGATATATTTCCGGCCATGCCCCCTGGTGTAAAAAACTAGCGACTTACCTTGATATGTATTGGGAAACTTCTGAAAATACGGAATATAGGTTACGGGAATTAGTCGAGGTTCACGTAAGCTGGCCCGAATACCTCGGTTACAAAAAAAAAAATTTATAATGTGATATCATTAACCAATAATTATATAACATAAGAGATCCGTATTCAACAAAATTATTATTTATATAATTCTTTGTATACCCCGTAGTAAAATATTATTATGTTGTTATATGAGTAGCGTGATACTACTTTTACATAATAAAATTTTCCTCCATGCGATAATAAAAATAATGAGATAGTAATTTAGACCCCGTAGTTTCTAATATTTCTACAATGAAGATATAGTTTTCTATTTATAAAAAATAGGTCCTTCACTAACCACTGTTAAAATGACCGGAAATCTCGTTATTATTCAGTTATTTTTGTTACCTTTTTCAATACTAGCATCTTCAAGTAGGTGTCTGTCTATCGGAACTTTAGATTGGATCTATGATGATATTGTTGACAAATATATATGAGCTTAAATTGTGATGGACTTACTTAATGCAATTTAAATAATAATACAACAAAAAATTATATATTATACTATAATCTTATATAAACAGAGTAATTAAAGTTTACGTGATTGTTAGATGAAAATCATTAAACTCGTTTAATTATATTAAGTTTTTAACCAATTTCTTCATGAAGACATGTTTCGAGTTGTATTATTATTGATGCAAAAAATGCAATGGAGTTTTAGTAAGGGACCTACAAGCTATAAATTAAAAAAAATAGTACATAATTTATAAATCCAAAATACATAAGGGACCAAAATGTGATTACCCCGCACTATAAAAGTAGTTTGTTTGTAATGGGAAAATGTTCAATTAAAGATTGGAAAGGAATGGCAGCTTTTATTGAGAGGTGGGGTTGCTCCTGTGACCTGAGAGAGGAAATTAAAAGGAAGAGTCATGGAGGAGTAAAAGAAGCGCCATTGAAATGTCATTTCAAGCTACAATATCACTCACACTCAGATTATGCACACTGTTAGCTTCTTTTCACCAGCAGAAGCAGGCCAGGCAGCATATTATTACATATATAGCTGGGCCTCCATATTTTTGTGTCTTTTTCTATTGACAAGTGATACACCCATAAATATTTTTACCGAAAATAAATATATCCCTCTCATTGTAACTACATACATCCATCCATCTCACTGTAACTACAGTGATCGCTACATTAATCATTATAGCTACCGTGAGAGTGGTGTATTTATTTTCGATAAAAGTATTTATATATCTATCATTTTTGTTTTCTAATTATCTTTTATATACTACTATAAGTTTTGGCTGTGCTTCGATAGTTATTGTGTTAACGTACTGTGGGAAAAATCATCTACAGTAAACAAAATAATTATAGTTTTGGCTGGTCTACTTTTTTTTTTTTTTTTAAAAATTTCATTTTTACAGTGAACTGTCACACCAATTCTTCATCTTCTTTGATACTACTAATGACCTTTTAAGAGTTGAAAATCTGCCACACCAGAGCGGATCTAGTCGTACTGAGTGCTTTTCAAATGACTTTCTGTTTCTTACCCTCCTAGGGTTTGTGAATTACTGTTACAAGGCACCCATGTTTTTTTTTTTTCCTTCTTTTAAGATTCTCTTCAAATTTGGAATAAATATTCGAACTTGGATATGGATAATCAACAATTTAAAGAATAAAACTAATTGAATGCAAAGGGATGGGACGACAAAAGGCAAAAATAATCTCGACCCACGAATCATCTTTGTCAAAGTGATGATACATAAAAAAGCCAAGTTAAAATATTTGAGAATAATAAAATTATAACAAAGCAAACATATATTCCTCAAGGTAATTAGATCCAAGGCACCCTAAAAAGAATACAAAAATTATTTTTTTAATTACTGACGTGGAACCACGTAAAGATTAGCGGAGGCAACTATTTTCATTCAATTTAAAAATTTACTAAAATACATCCTATAAATAAATTAATAAAAAAATTAGTTTATTAATAAGAGTTTTGATTTGCCCTAGATAAAATAAAGATTATCCAACTCTTTTCGTAAAAATCAAATTTGTATCCCCATTGAATCAATACTCTAACTATATACACTCTTTTCGACTAGGTACCAAGTACATATACAAGTACTCTTGAAATCAAACAAGAATGTGACAGAATCTAACTTGTCTCGAAAGAAATACACACAATATTTTTTTTAAAACTTGCAAGTATGTTTCAGTTTATCCAATCAATCAGTGAGTGTGCCCATGTAACCATTAGTTATTTATCTTTCCAATAAAGCATTTGAAAGAAGCTTTGAATTTGTGTGTTTCTTCTTTAGTTGATGAAATAATATCTTTGCTTCTCTTTTACTTTTAAAAGAATTAAGTCTCTTTTATCTCCCTCCATATCTTTCTTTCTTTCATTCAACTGTGGCAAATCCAATCAAAAACTCACATTTTTTTTTCTTGTCATATTATTATTTAAAAAAAAAAAAAAACTAAGGACTAGACAGCTTTAATCCCATGAATCTCTTGATAAGATTTTTGTTTCCCCATGACTATTCAAATACTTTCACTTTCTAGATAAATTATATGCTTTCAATTGAAGAGAAATACTATATAGAACAAACAACTAAACATTTTATCAAAAAGAGAAAAATAAGCATAAAAGGAAAAAGCATAAATGTTCAAATTTATAGAGTTTTGCTTCAGAAGAGAATAGATACAATATCTGAGACTCAAAAAGTATGGACAAATAATTGGCCAAAAGATAAATAGATATGCATACTTTCTAAGCAACCAACAAAATATATCATAAAAAAAGGCAAGAGCAAGTATGAAAGAAATTCAGAAAAACACACAACAAAAACTGTCCACGAAATTCAGTAAAGAAGTACCTATCTCACCTTAAAAATTTGAAACCTCAGCTTTGTCACTCGTGAAAATGACAATGAACACCAACCACCTACACCAGATCCATGTTTCCAAGTTAAATTTTTTTTTTCCGCATAGAAATACATATTTTTTTTTTTTGGAAACGATGGAAACCCCGCCACCAAACCACCCATTCTGGGCCGCGGCGCAGGTAAAACCACCGGCTATCCCAGGCTTTTACAAGAAGTGCACCCCCGGATTCGAACCCAGAACCTCAAGGTGAGATTCTGGACCTACACACCAAGCCACACCCCCTGGGGACTTAAATAATTGTTAAACAATGAACACCAATACCAACTAATTTGCCCGAAGAGGCTTGTGGAAAATATCACTTGGAAATTATTCAGAACAGAAAACCAATAAGTGGACACTGGACAGAAGCATATCATTTTCTTCCATATGAAGAGAAACCATGAAAAATAATTTCATTAGAATACTTACTGAGGCATATGAATATATATTTGAAAAGACAAGAACAAAGAGATGATCTGAACCCATTTGCTAATTGAAACCAAATGTCTTGGAGCCTAACCAAATTTACATAAAACACCCACCTAATTCTCAAGTATCTAATGAAAGTTGTTACTTGCTGCCAATTATCACAGAAATAACCTTGCTTTTCATGTGCATCTACTACCAGGATAGGCTATATGCAAAACGCAATGAGTCCATCAACTCAGGTTCATCTCAAACAACACGTTCCAATACAACTTCATCAATAGAATGTCTGCCAAAGAAAAAATTTAAATCATAGGTAAGTGATCAGCAAAACTTGAAAACACAATATTATATATTATTACTCAAACGGAAGGATGTAGCAAACTACATTAAATCATGTCAAAATAAATAACTTCAAATTCATAAAAGTCCATGGCTGTGTAGAAGTCCTAGTTATGTAACACCAATTACACTCATTAGCTTGCTTGGTAGGTTTTTGAATTTCTGACATCTCAATGATCCTATGTAGGAGATACCTTAACAAGTAAATTTTTGAATGAACAAAAAGATAATACCCACCAAACTTTCTAATTTGTGTCAAAAACAGAGTACCACCAAACTGTAATATTGATATAAATCATCAGCTAGCTGCATTATAAACCGTTGATAGCTTAACCCAAAAGAAATAGAGAGAACTAATCATCAAATATTTAACACTGGCGAAAGCAAAACATCATAAAAAGAACTCGTAATCTCGGGCACTCCAATAATTTAGGTCCAAATTTCACTTAACAGGAAAAATCAGAAAACTTACAAAGCCAAAATCACGATTCACTTATTAAGTATTAACCAATAACAATATAGAGCAAAAGTAAGAAGCCCTTCAAAGCAAGTATTCATTGCTTTCTACATGAGATTGATTCTGATCATAAGGCAAAACAAATAAAAGGATTAGCCAAAATACATAAACCTAATTGGCCAATAGCAATATAGAGAAAAAAGTAACAAAACTTCAAAGAAAGTATTCAACAGCTTTCAACACGAGATTGAATCTGATCATAAGGCGAAACAAAAAAAAGGATTAGCCAAAATATATAAACCTAAATATACAATCGAGAGGGAGACGAGCATGAGAGGAAAAAAATTCGAAACCAGAGAGAGAGAGATGCGCATGAGAGAAGATAGAGCTAGAAACCAAAGAGCTTACCTTCGAACCAGGGAGAGAATCTTTGAAACAAAGATGCGCATGAGGCAAAAATGCAAAAGACGTAAAAGGACAAAACAAATGCCCACAGTAAACAACTATCAAAGACAAAAAAGAAAAAAGCTTCCCTTGGAATATCAATAGAATGTCATCCCCTTTTTTATTTCCGCTAACTATCGCAGCATGTTCCTTGTGCACACATCAATAGAACAGCAAAACAAATGATGCAAGCGCATGCAGTATATCACAATTCTGTTACTGCAAAAAATTATGTTAGAAAAAACACCAAGGATTAATCTCTCAATCATCATAACTAAGTATATATAAATGAGAAAAAAATTCATATGTTTTAGAAGCACTTATACTCCCCGTTACGTGCTATGTGATTAAGATTCAAACATACCCTTCAAAGACTTTGATGAGTAAAGAAAAAATATAAAGATCTGTGCTAGTATAAATAATGATGGATGAAGTTTAGAGGTCATGGAAAATGATATTTATATAAAGAAATGATAAAATGTGATAAAATAACTTTTAAAATTACGTAATTTTAAATGTTAAAAAAAAAATTTAAAAATGATCAAAACTACGTAATTTTAAAGATTATTTTATCATTCTTTTATCACCCATTTATATAAATATCCTTACTTTAGAACATATACGTTGAAGCAGGAAGGGTTAAGATTAAACTTTGTGGTTACCCCTAATACTCTAGTTACCTGTTGCTTGTTATCACATAAATAATCTTGCTTTTCATGCGCATTTACTACCACGATATGCTATATGCAAAACACAATGAGTGAACTCCGGTTCATCTCAAACAACACGTTCCATTACAACTTCATCAATAGAATGTTTGCCAAAGCAAAATTTAAATCACAGATAAGTGAACAGCAAAATCTGAAAACAAAATATTATATATTATTACAAAAACGGAAGGATGTAGCAAACTACATTAAATCGTGTCAAAATAAATAACTTCAAATTCATAAAAGTCCATGGCTGCATAGAAGTCCTAGTTATGTAACACCAATTAGACTCATTAGCTTGCTCGGCAGGTTTTCGAATTACTGACATCTCAATGTTGCTATGTATGAGATACCTAAACAAGAAAAATTTTGAATGAACAAAAAGATAATACCCCACCAAACTTCCTAATTTGTGTCAAGAACAGAGTGCCACCAAACTGTAATATCGATATAAATCATCAGCTGGCTGCATTATAAATCACTGATAGCTTAACCCAAAAGAAATAGAGAGAACTATTCATCAAATCTTTAACAGTAAGTGCCCCAATAAAACTGGCGAAAGCAAAACATCATAAAAAGAACTCGTAATCTCCAGTAATTTAGGTCCAAATTTCACTTAACAGGAAACAACAGAAATTTTATAAAGCCAAAATCTCAGTTCAAATTATCAACCAATAGCAATATTGAGCAAAAGTAACAAGCCCTTCAAACAAAGTATTCACTGTTTTCTACATGAGATTGATTCTGATCATAAGGCGAAACAAATAAAAGGATTAGCCATAATACATAAACCTAATTGGCCAATAGCAATATAGAGAAAAAAGAAACAAACCCTTCAAAGAAAGTATTCAACAGCTTTCAACACTAGATTGAATGATCATAAGGCGAAACAAATAAAAAGATTAGCCAAAATACATAAACCTAATTGGCCAATAGCAAAATAAAGAAAAAGAAACAAATCCTTCAGAGAAAGTATTCAACATCTTTAACACTAGATTGAATCTGATCATAAAGGATTAGCCAAAATACATATCAAGAGCAAAGATATATATGTTAATGCAAATTACGCCAAATTGCTTGTCTGCCCCTGTTGATGCTTGGAAAACTACCAATTATCTTGTAAAAAAAAAAAAAAAAAAAAAAAAAAGCTAACGGAAAACAAATAGCATAAGAAATAAATCTTGTCGAAAGTTTCAGTGGGAAACAATAATTCAGAACTAAAAAAACAACAAACAACAATTATAATGGATAAAATAGACAAATATGTAAACAAAATCCCTGGCATTTTTCTCAAGACTTAACTTCTTTATGCTGCCTTAAAAAAAATAGGAATACCCTTGAAAATTCACAATTCACAAAACTGAAACTTGACTAAATATAAACAAAAAGAGCTGTTGAACATTTAGAAAAACAAAACGCAACAAGAAAACATGAGCAAATCAAGCCCTTAAAATCTAAGAGCTTTGCATGCGGCTAACAAGCAATGTTCATAGTAGATTCAACACTGCAATGAAGATGATGCCATTATTATCAAAAGTTGATGACCATTGCTTATAAAGCACACTTGTTTGAACCTGCCATTTTGTACATGGTTTGTAAACCCTACAAAGCAAGTAGGCAACAACATCATGAACTCGTGATAATGCTACCAAATGAATCACAAAGAACAACCACCACCTACACCCGATCCTCATCCCCATTTCCAAGTTGTTGCATAGAATATTCTGTGACAGTAGACAACAAATACCAATTAACTTGGAAAATATCACTTTAAAATCTATTAAAAAGGGAAAACCAATAATTGGACAGAACAAAAGCCTAGCATTTTCTTTTGTATAAAGAGAAACTATAATTTCATAGAATACTTAGCTCACAAGGAAACACAATCCTTAAAAATAACTTGAGCACATGAAAATCTTTGAACTGCCAAGACCAAGGAGATGATCAGAACCCATGTGGTAATTGAAACCAATTACTAGTTATCAAATAAATAACCTTGATTTCATGCGCATCTACTAATAGGATAGGGTAGGAGGCTATAACGCAAAACGCAATGAGTCCATTAACCCGTGTTCATCTCAAAAAACACATTCCAATACAACTTCATCACTAGAATGTCTGCCAAAGCAAAATTGAAATCACAGAAAAGTGAAAAGAAAATCCTGAAAACACCATATTATTTATCAATTATCAATGTTTAAAAATACGTGGCGGCGCCTCGAGGCGGCCGGCCATTGAGGCGCGAGGCGGACCGCTTCGAGGCGGCGAGGCGGGCGCCTCGATCCGAAATGAGGAAAAATAATAAAAATTGTAATATCATAATAATAAAAACATGTTAAATCCAAAAAATACATTCATTTCTTTATAATTCATAATATGTTCAACAAACTATTGATAACTAATCCCTAAATAAACTGTTTAGTTCATTTATCCAACTCAAATTGATTAAGAGAACTCAAAATTGCCCACTACTAACAACTCTCCCAGTAAGGAAAATATTCACTTCACCAAGCCAAAATCAAGAGACCATCACTGCCCATTTGTCTCAGCCGGATCAATTCAATTTAAAATTGTATTAAATTTCAGTTACTTGCTAAAGAAGGATATACAATTTTGACAGTCCACTGAGTCGGTGCATATTGATGCCATATAATGAAAATTTGATCAATTCAATTACAGTTCCAATTACAGAAAAAATGAATTTCATGCAAAGATGAATAAGAGACGAGCAGAAGGAGATTGCAGAAGCCCGTCCAAAGATGAATTTCATGCAAACAAATTCAAAAAATGATGAGATTGCAGAAGCCGAAAAGAAATAAGAGATGAGCATAAGGACTTCAAGAAGCCGAAGAGGAGACTGCAGAAGCCGAAAAGAAGATTGCAGCAGCCGAAAAGAAGAGGTTGCAGAAGCGAAGAGGAGGTTGCAGAAGCCGAAGAGGAGGTTGCAGAAGCGCCTTCGTAAAAGCTGGATTTGAGGTTGCAGAAGCTTTAACCCTAAAAGCCGAAGAGAAGAGGATGCGTTTTAGGTTTTATATAGTGAAACAAAACGACGACGTTTTGGAATAGCCAAAACGTCGTCGTTTAACCTAAAAAAATTGAAAAAAAAAAAAGCCACTGAGATTGAGGCGGCCGCCTCGACCGAGTTTTAAAAACTGTCAATTATCATTACTTAAACTGAAGGATGAAGCAAAAGCCCATTAAATCAAGTCAAAATAAATAACTGCAAATTCATAAGAGAGTCCATAGCTGCATGGAAGTGCTCGCAAAGTAACACCAATCAGACTCATTAGCTTGCTTGGCAGGCATTTCAATTACTGATATCTCAATGTTGCAATATATGAGAAACCTAAACAAGAAAATTTTTGACTGAACATAAAGGTAATACCAAACAAACTTTATAATTTGTGTTAAGAAGAACAAAGTGCAATAGCAAAAGCCCATTAAATCAAGTCAAAATAATTAACTGCAAATTCATAAGAGTCCATAGCTGCATGGAAGTGCTCGCAATGTAACACCAATCAGACTCATCAGCTTGCTCGGCGGGTATTTCAATTACTGATATCTCAATGTTGCAATATATGAGAAACCCAAACAAGAAAATTTTTGACTGAACATAAAGATAATACCAAACAAACTTTATAATTTGTGTTAAGAAGAACAAAGTGCAAACTGTAATACCAATATAACTCATCAGATGGCAGCATTATGAACTGTTGATAGCTTAACGCAAGAAAGATAATACCAATTCTTTTAACACGGAGTGCCCCCACAGTTGACCGACTTTAAAACTGCCAAAATAAAACTGAGATATCCCAGACTCAAACTCAAGATTGGTATCTGTTGAGACAGTGGGTTGAAGACTTACCACAGGAGGGAGAGAGGCCCAACTGTTATAGCCCAGCAAGCTGCAGCAAAGACACCTGTACCAATGAGCATTGGGGTGAGTGGGGACCAAAGGAAGAGAGAGGACAGCAGCAACAAAAAGGGGGATTCTGGACAGCAATGAGGGCAGGCATTTGATTTACAGAACAAAAGCAGGGAGGCAGGAGGTGAAGAAAAGAGGGTCCAGGAGCTGGGGATCCATTTTTGGCTCTTTTTCTCGTTTATTGTTTGGGGTTGTTATATGTAGCAGCTGCACCTGCAATTTGCTTTTTCTATATGTAAGACAATCGATCATACTGATTGTATAAACAGGAAACTAATGACCATTTGGGTCCTTTATTAATGCAAATCTGAAGAATATTCAGTTTCTCTGTTACATCCTTATTTCATTCTACTGTTTCATTGTCGGCTAAAAGAAAATAGATATAATCTTCTATCCATTTCTGTGAGGTTGCTCGGAGATGAGGGAGGGCCTGCTCGAGTGACGCTGGTGAGAATCCATCTGCAAATACAGGAGGGGAAACAGAGGTTAGTTGAGTGGGTTCCATCAGTATCTTTTTTTAAAAATAAAACTGGCGTCAGCAAAATAACCACATTAAAAACACATACTCTTGGCACTCCAGCATTTTAGGTCCAAACTTCACTAAACAGGAAACGGCAGAAAATTTACAAATCCAAAAATCTCAGTTCAAACAAGCATTTCAAAGAAGTATTCAAGTGCTTTCTACACAAAATTGAATCTGGTCATAAAGCCAAAAAAAATGAAGGCTATATCTCACATATAACATAAATCTGAATATACCAAGCATTCTTCTTGGCCCTTCGAAAGAATCAAGGCTATCCACTGCGTTCCACAAAATTCTTTCAAATGGAAAATGACCACCTCAAACTTCAGATTATCATTTAATTTACACGTGCTCGGAAACCTGCCATCTATCAACACATATTAAACCAACCATGTTGACAAATACAGAATACCATATTAAAATTGTCAATTTTTTTCCTTACCCACCATGTTGACCAAAAAAAATTTAACCTAAACATTTCAAAAATAGCTTCTATAAAAACCCAGCAATGTGTTACTTCACTGAGATATTCAGTTTCTAGAACAAGCAAATCCCTATTGAGCCACAGTACACCACATGCAGTACTATATTGCAGATTCCGTTTGTATTAAGTTCATTTCCTCGCTATACACACTCTGTCTAGAGTTAAGCCAAGAGCATATAAAAGCCTTATTCCAACAAAAGATTTCTGTGAAAAAACTTACAAACAACAAAAGATTTCTAATCAAAATCCCTGCTCATACAGAAATCCCACCTTTGCCTGGCCAAAACCATTGTAGTCCATGCGAAAACATCTATTTAAAATATTTCATCAAAAACTTATAAACCAATGAGATCTGCAATTCCTCCATCCAAAAAAGAATTAATGATCCCCGGACCCTCTACCTTCTGCCATGCTTTCATTTACTAGCAAAATACACATCTCATAAAACAATCTACAATTTGGAGAAAAAGTTCCCCTGTTTCTCCTATTTTTCCACAATTATCACAGGAGATAAGGCAAATGTCCTCTCTCCATCTCGTTCAAACAAATTTATGTGCATTCCAGGATTAAAAAAAAGTCTGTCTGACATTCAGATACAATTAAACTGCGGATTATCAAATAATTTCCCATGCCAAACAAGAAAGATGATATTAAAACTTTAAATATCAACACCTTTTGGAAAACAATAAGGATTTTACGAAAACATTTAAAATCCTAAGTGATAACTTCTTGTTCTTTTCCCACAATGCAAGCCTAGGGTTGTGTCAAATGCATCAATTGCAAAAGAAGTTCAGAGGGATAAACATTCATAACCCATTGACAAATATTCCAAGAGTAAAATGGGTTATATTATAAACAAGAAATAAATAGAAAGCAGTTATAAGTTTAACATTTAGAAGATATTTTTCATATATATTCTCAAAACATCTTCTCGATAAGACAAGTAATCTCTTAGCAACCAACCAAAAAAATAACCCAAGCCACAAAAATTAAAAACTTCAAACTGGCAACTCCTCCCCATTGCCAATTTATTTACAGTCAAATAGGGGATCTCTTTTGGCAGTATCAAATTTCATAAAACCATTTTTAGAAAACATCAATTTTTTTCCTTACCCACCATGTTGACCAATAAAAAAAAATTAACCTTAACATTTCAAAAATAGCTTCTAATATAACCCAGCAATGTGTTTCTTCACTGAGATATCAGTTTCTAGAACAAGCAAATCCCTATTGAGCCACATGCAGTACTATATTTGCAGATTCCGTTTGTATTAAGTTCATTTCATTTCCTCGCTATGTTGTGATTCACCGATCACTTTAGAGTGTATTTGAGGAAAAACCGAATTACTTCTATTACTACAAGAATAGATTACACAAGTTTACAACTAGAAACTTAACAAAAAACCTCACACACTCAAGCTCTCTACTTGGAGCTTACACACACTTTGGGATGAGTTTACAATGGGTGAAGGGCTCATTTTATAGTGTATAAGATTGTGCATCTTTGCCTAACTTTCAAACTTTGAAAGTTAGGCAATTTTGCCAACTTTCAAAGTTGGCAAGTTGCCAACTTTCAAAGTTGGCAACTTGCCAACTTTCAAAGTTAGCAACTTGCCAACTTAGCACATCAATCTCCCCCTCAGTGAAGATTTGTCCCAAAATCTGAGTCGACCATCAATCATCCAAACCGGATCCTCCAAAGGATCCTCCTCTGGCTGCATCTGTATGACTGCCTACGTACCCTGAGTTGGGATCAAGCCAATCGTAGTTCTCTGAAAAATAATCGTCATCTGACAGCTATCCCGGTTATGTCTCTGCACAACTCTAGCTTGTCCCGATCATCGTTCCTTTGTTGACATGTCGGCTGTGTCTCTGCACAACACACTTCACTGCATCTCTGTACAGTATTCTCCTGCTATGTCTCTGCATAGTACAATCCACTGTGTCTGCACAGTATTGCTGCCATGTTTCTTCACCCATTTGTTCCTCAGTGTCTTCTTGCCTTTGGGAAACTCTCTGGCTCCCCCACATCAATAAGCAGAATATATTCGGATCCCAGATATCTGGTTGATGAAATCCTGTCTCGCTCAGATCATCTTGTCTGAGGTCTACTAGTTTCAGGAGGTCTATCATCATTCATCTCTGTGAATGATCTTGTAGCTTCTAGTGGAGTGGGTTGCGGCTCCCCCTGCTCAACACTCTTCTGTAATCTCCGATGGAACAGGCTGTGTCTCCCCCTGCTCAACATCTCTATCTGCCTCCTCTGGTTCTGCTTCTGGAATTTCCTCGTGCACCATATCTGTGGCAAATTGTGCTGGTGATGGGTCTGGATTTCTGTCGGCACTGGAATTGGAAGACATCCTGGGCATTTCAATGTCTTCAATTGTTCGGTCTTCAAGAAACTCTACTTCATGGCTTCTGATGACCATCTTCACCTTCGGATCCCATAGTCTGTATCCAAATTCTTCATCTCCATGGCCTAGGAATATACATGGAGTTGTCCTTGCATCGAGCTTCTTCCCGAGCTCTTTGGATACATGTGCAACGGCTAAACAACCGAATACTCTAGGGTGAGTGTAGGAGGGATTCTTACCAGACCACACTTTCTCCGGAATCTCCAAGTTCAACGGTAGAGATGGTGATCTGTTGATCAGGTAACATACAGCACGAACAGCTTCTCCCCAGAATGGCTTTGACAGCTTGGCCATACTGATCATGCTTCTGACTTTCTCCATAATGGTGCGGTTTATTCTCGCAGCGACACCATTATGTTGTGGTGTGTATGGAACAGTTCTCTCATGTCGAATCTCGTGTCTCCAGCAGTAGGCTTCGAACTCTCTGGAACTGTACTTGCCTTCATCGTCTGTGCGAAGGCACTTCAGCTTCTTCCTTGTTTCATGCTCTACCATGACGTGGAACAGCTTGAACTGATCTAGGACCTGATCCTTTGTCTTGAGGAAATACGCCCAGATTTTCCGAGAAGCATCATCGATGAAAGTCCGAAAATACTTGTTACTGCCCAATGAATCAACCTCCAAGGGACCACAAACATCAGAGTGCACCAGACTGAGCAACTCTGATCTTCTCTCTGAAGAGAAATAAAATGAGACTCTGTGTTGCTTACCAATCGAGTAGTGGTTGCAAGGACCTCGTGCAGCATCCTTGGTAAGCTCCTTCTTGTTCAGGGTAGACAACCCTCTCCCACTCATGTTTCCGAGTCTCTGGTTCCACAGATTTTGAGAAGCCTCTTTTTCAGCTACATTGAGGCTGTCTGCACAAATCTTCACGAGTCTTGTATAGTGTGCCGCAAGCATGTCCTCGGGCGACAACCATGACACCTTTCGTCATTCTCCATGTGCCATTTCTGAAGTGATTGTCATAGCCCTGTTTGTCAAGAGTTATCCCCGAGAGTACATTCAGCCGAAGTTCTGGAACATGCAGGACATCCTTCAAGGTCAATGTACACCCGACATTTGTCTGCAACTGAATATCACCCATTCCTACTATCCCAGAGGAACTGATATTTCTCATCTTCACTGATCCAAAGTCTCCTACTTTGTATGTTGTGAAGAAATCCCTGTGAGGAGTGACGTGGTAAGATGCTGCAGTATCTACCACCCACTCAACATCTTGGGTTGCGTTGTGAAGGCATGACTCTTCCTGTATGGAGCATATTGCTACATCTGCTTGGACAACGACCAGTGTCTCTCCTTCGTCATTCTTCGGCTGGTAATTGCCTTCTCTCTGCTTCGTTGCAGTTTTCGGCAATTCTTCTTTAGGTGGCCTACAATGCCACAATGATAGCACTTCATTGTGGCATTGTAGGCTTCCTTCCATCTGAGGATCTACCCCTGGTTGTGTTCTGCCTCTCTCTCCGTCTCTTCCTTGATGTCTTCCTCGAGTCTCTGTGACGAAGGCTTCTGTCTGTTCTGAGCCAACATCTTTTCTCCTGGACTCCTCATTCGACAGGGCATCTTTTACCATAGGCATGGTAACTTTACCTCCTGGAGCAGAATTGCTGAGAGTAACCACCAATGTCTCCCAGCTATCAGGAAAGGAACTGAGTAGTAAGAGGGCTTGAACTTCATCTCCCAGCTGCATGTCTACTGCAGACAACTGATTCACCAGGCTCTGGAACTCGTTGGTGTGTTCCGCAACCGAAGTTCCACTCCGTAGCTTCAGGTTCACCAAACGCCTCATTAACAGGGCTTTATTCCGAGCTGTCTTGGCCTGGAACATGTCTTCCAGTTTTATCCACATCCCGTAAGCATCTGAATCCTGTGCTACATGGTGGAAGACATTGTGACCGATCCACTGCCTAATCTGACCCAAAGTTCTGTTGTTGAGTTTATTCCAGTCATACTCCTAAACAGACTCTGGTTTCACTCCCTTCAACTCGATGACATCAAACAGATCTTTACAATGCAAAAAATCTATCATCCGAGGTCTCCAGAGGGAGTAGTTAGTTGCAGTCAGTTTAATCATTGCACCAGAATGGGAATCTTCCATTTCCATTTTAAGTTTTAAGGTTTAAAATGAAAATACACTAAAATGGGGCTGAATTTCACAAATCTGAGGTCACCGTTGCGTCCGGAACGGTCGAAAATGGTGGAATAGACAATTCGTTGGTCTAAATCCGACACAGGGGCTGATTTGTAAATTCCTAAAAGTTCTGGGGCAAAACTGTAAATTTCAAAACTTCAGGGGGCTAAATGAAATTTACCAGGATGCTGACGTGACAGTGCTGATGTGGCAAGTGGGACTGGCTGTGCTGACGTGGCACGCTGACGTGGCAAGTTGACGTGGCAGGGCGCCTGACGTGGCGCTGATTGTGCGCTGACTGGGCTGCTGACTGGTTGCTGACTGAGCGCTGACGTGGCGGCCACGCGGATCATCTTCAACCTTCAGCCACACGCGTGGCGCGTGCTGCGAGTGGCGGCGCGTGAAGATCTCTCTGCCTGGCGCGTGCGGACTCTCTGGATCTCCGTTTGATCGCCGTAAAATACCACCGTGCTCGTCTCGACGTGAATGAGCTGATGGTATGCTCAAGTTGATTTTTGACAACTTTGCCGGAACCCGAATTTTCCGAACCGAGCTCCGTTCTTCGGTTTTCGACCCCAATGAAGAACCAAAGCTACTGATACCACTTGTGATTCACCGATCACTGTAGAGTGTATTTGAGGAAAAACCGAATTACTTCTATAACTACAGAATAGATTACACAAATTTACAACTAGAAACTTAACAAAAAAACCTCACACACTCAAGCTCTCTACTTGGAGCTTACACACACTTTGGGATGAGTTTACAATGGGTGAAGGGCTCATTTTATAGTGTCTAAGATTGTGCATCTTTACCTAATTTTGAAAGTTAGGCAATTTTGCCAACTTTCAAAGTTGGCAACTTGCCAACTTAGCACATCACGCTATACACACTTTGTCTAGAGTTAAGCCAAGAGCATATAAAAGCCTTATTCCAACAAAAGATTTACAGTCAAACAGGGGATCTCCTTTGGCAATATCAAATTTAATAAACACATTTTTTTTTAAATGTCAATTTTTTCCTTACCCACCATTTTTTCTAATGAAATTCTTCTCGACAGGAAAAACAATCTCTTAGAAAGAGAGCAACAAAATCCCAAAAGATAAATGGTCTAAGAAAAATTACAAGATTCAAATCCGCCCGTTGCCAATTTCCCATCAAAGAGGGGGATATAAATAACAAGTAAAATTAAAGAAGAGAAATATAAGAATCAAAGCCGAGACAACGGCAACGGCCAAGACCGACGGAAGAAAATTTTCTCACCTCGGGTTAGTGATTGAAAGAAACAAACTTGAATTAAAATAACAAATCAAATAATAGAATTTCCTAAAACATGACAGCAAAATTCTATTTTTAAATTTCCCACAAAGGAATCCGACCCCAATTCTATTTTTCAAATCAAATTGAAGAAGCGAAAACAAAAAATTAGCAATTAACTGCTGAGAGAACTCAAGATCCAAGAACAGACGAAAATTTTGGTCAACTAGAGTTAGGGTTGAGAAAGCAATTGGAGATTTTAGAAGCTCTAGCAGTAATTGCATACAGTCACGTATTTATGATATAAGTAACCGCGTGGCGTGGAAAATACGGGACCGCGTTTTTTCATAAAAAAACGTGGTTTTAACTTTGACTGCATGTGTATAAAAACGCATCCTTATTTGTGTTCGTTTTAGAAAAAGCGTTTCATAATCCGTTTTTTTAAATATCGTTGCACTGCCGATAAAAGACCACACTCCTCATGTCAAAATGACGTCGGGCTATATCTATTGGTCAATTAATGAATCTGAAAAGTTAAAAATAAGTTTTTAAGTGGCGGTGGATAAAAAAATAACTGAAATTAAAAATTTAATCAGAAAAAATCAAATTGAAATGATAATTTTTTAAATTTTCAAAAATATTTATTTTATATTATAATTAAAAAACCGAACTGAATAAAAAATAATTATTTAAATAAAAATTTGAATTGAACCAAATTAATTGAATAATTTAATTTATTGATTTTTTTCAAAAATCTAATCATATTGTGTTTGTTATTTTATAAATATATTTGTTACATTATTTTTTATTTAGTGTTTAGTGATGATTCATTTCATGAAATGTTTATAATTTTTTTGTTTGGTTTATTATTCTTTTTATTTTTCTTTATTTTAAAAATTTTAATGATTAATATATCTATTAAAAACTTTTATTTGTATAATTGGTGTTTATTAGAAGAGTTACATACAGTATAAAATTTTTTAAGTTCATGTTAGATTCAGTAAATGATATTAAATTTATTTAATTATTATTATTATATTATTATGATTAATTATTATTATTATTATTATTATTATTATTATTATTAGTATTATTATTATTATTATTATTATTAAAATTAAAAAATTTGAATTGTACCGAATCGAACATATAATTAAAAATATTATAATTTTTAAATAAAAAACTATACAACTACTTTTTAAAAAACAAAATAATTATTATAAATTTTTTATAATCATCCTGAACTGGACCAAAGTGTGTCTGCCCATATTTTAATCTATCTAATCGTGTGTCTATTCACATCTTTCTCTTTTTCCATCTCTCAAACCTTGAAGTGGATGGTGAATTTTTATAAAATATGTGAAAATTAATTATGTTAGAGTGTATGCCCTAAAACCAGTTATGAATGTAATGATTTAAGACATAATGTTTGTAATATATATATTATTTATTAATAAAAGACATTGTTAATTTACATATTACTACATCCATAATTTATGTGTATGTCCTTAGATATTATGTCATGTTTGCGATTATGAGAGTCAACGATATTTTTTATATGTCTCAAATTAAGTTATTGGTAAAATGTGATTGTTATAGATGACAATAATATCACTTGACCATATTGTTGTGTGTTGCCTAGATTGACATATGATATTAATAGAATGGATGGTGATTCTCATATCATAAGGACGCAAATAATAGATGTTTCATTAGTATAATCAAATATCGAACACGACCATAGAAGCGTAAGATCACATGGTAATATTATCTAAGGTCATTGATCTTCGTAATAATACATTAGTGTCGTCATATCCTCTGACCTGAGATCATATGATGACTTGTGCGATAATACTCTTGGTTCACTAGTATATCCTCATTCGACTATCCCCATCCTTAAAATAAATATGTGCCGCACATTTCCAGAAAGCTACTGATGTGGGCGTTTGGATCTTCAAGTGCATCATTCCAAAACTGCACCGACTGCTGAATCATTTGAATGCATGTCTTGATATCGCATATGTTTGCGGGTAGGGGTGGCAGGACAATGCAAGAGATGAAACTGTTAGCCATAAGGATTGTCCCATCCCGAATGGAATTGGTGGTCATTCTTCCAAAGGTTCATGTTCCTGATTGTTCTTGTTGAGTTGTGTCTTTTGATCTTCTCGCCTATCCCTTATCAGCTGTCGGAGGGTTCTTTCGATTTTTAGGTCAAGCGGAAGGAATTCACAGCTTCGACTTCTTCTCATGTAATCGCACGAGAACCTTACTTAGAACTAAAGTGAGAAAAATAAAAAATGAATAGATACTAGTAAAGTACTTAGGCCTAAAAATAATAATAAAGGTTGTAATAAGACCCGGCAACGACGCCAAAAACTTGATCGCGATTTTCACACGTTACACAAGCGCACGTATCGCTCAAAAAGTATAATAAATATCGATCACACGACGACTTATCACCTATGCTACTAATTATTAAGACTAATAACCTACGGTTATATGATTAAAATTAAATTTGATTTTAAATTAAGTTTAAATTAAAGCTAATAAAGTAAATATAACTAAAGAAATTTTTAGAGACAATCAACGAGAGAAAACATCAGTGTTGTGAATACACCCAGAATTATTCTAAAGATGAATTGGTTGTCCTATATTTGTGTAATATATTGACTTATTAACATGGAACACTAAGATATCCACAAGCCTCTTTCGATGGTCGAGTGCAAATATCCAAAGTAACTTAATTAACTATATTTATATGTTAACTAAATCACCCCGAATTCATTACGGACAAGTTCCAATTATGGATATGCCCGCCCTATAGGTATATTTCTATCTTGGAGGGAAATCCTTAAGCTGAGATCGTGTGCTATAACAAAACATATTAGTGATTAAGCAACATGAATGATTAAATATAAGATTCAATAAATAAACCAAAACATCACACAAAATATAAGAAAATCAATTTATAAGTTCATAAATACAGGTTTTATCACAACCCAAGATTAGAGGTTTAGTTACTACACGTGCTTAGAAACTCTAAATAAATAATCAAAGATGAACAAATCATTAAAGAAGTAAAGAAAATAAGAAACTCTGTTAAGATCATCAGTCCTTCGCTCCATGATGTTGAGTTTATGTATTGTGCTCATTTGATGTGTTTTGTCTTCTCCCTCAAAAATCTCTTTTGGAGGCTGTAAAATTAGGTTATGAAACTCTTCTCGGGTTTTGGGATGAGTTGTTGCTTATATAGGAGGTCCGGTGAGTGTTTTATTGTTAACAGTCGAGTCTGGACGAGTTTGGATACGTATGTAGGGGTTTTTGCGGGCTAAATCCGGTAACGCAGCGGAAGCGATGGAAAATCAAATTTTCCGATTTCAAAACTTTTTCTCGGATTAATCAAATAAACATATTTATTTAATTATCCAATAATCAAATTATGAAATAAAATTCAATAAATCATATTTAGGTGAATTTACCGAATTGCCCTTACACTTGGCATTTTGTCCATTTTAGTCCGAAATTGATCAAATCAATTTTGAATGCTTCTAAATCATTTCTAAGATGAACTTAGCATGTTCAAAACATCAAAACACCAAAAGCAACAAAATCCTCAAAAATCCACTCCTTGGCCGAGAGCACCACAAGGGTGCCAAATTGTGTACTTTGTCATTTCATGCTTCAAAACACATCAAGATGTAATCCAATCAACATGAAACTTTATATGCATCATATACACATCCTTATACACAACATAAATGAAAAGCCCCAAATTTGGATGAGGTCTTAAACCCTAATTTTTCAAATTCTTCAAAATGAGCAAATTAGACCAAATAGTTTAAATCAATTACTTTAATCATCATTCTTCCATCCAATCAAAGTCTCAACACAATGAAACAACTCAAGATCAAATCTAGGTCATCTAATAGTGGGTCAACAACTCTAGATTAGCAACAAGGTTTCCAAAACCATAAAAGAATACTTATAACTACAATAGTCATAAGCTTAATTCATCATACATGCACAACACTTTCAACAAATCTTTCATCATCAAAAACACAAAGAATAAAGAAAAGAATAACATAAGAACATCACAAGATGTAGCCGAGATCCTAAGGAACATTTTCCTTTCTAATAGTAAGTTGAAGAAACTTACTAAAATCCAAGCTTTTCTTTGTTTTAGCCTTTCTTCCTCTCAAGCTTTCTTTGTTTCTTTTAATGGAGTTTTTGTCAAAGTGTATTAGGTTGCCAAATGTAAATGAAATGAAAACAATATATACTTATTGAAAAATAAGCCATTGGCCGAAAATCAATATACATATACAACAAAATTAATTTCAATTTCATTTGACATTTCATTTGGTCAAGTTGATTAATATCTAAAAACACCTTTAAAGATATTTAATAAAGTCAACAAATGCAACTTAATCATTTTAAATCAAATATCCAAAGTTAAGATATTTATATTTTAATTAATTAAATACAAATATATTAAATATATGTATTATATTTACATTAAATATCAAATACATATATTCATTTAGGATATAGGTCAAATATCTCAATTTGACTATTAATTCATGTGTATTTAAATTAATCAAGTATTAAATGTAAATACACAATAATTAATCAAATGACTATCGGGTCTCTTTAGCACGTATCTTGCGTTTAACCTTTAAACGACTTTATAAATAATCAATATTATTTATAAATGTTGCTCTAGTGCTCTACGAGTATGTTTCATTATTGAGACTCTCTAGATTCAGGTATATCTGTCACGAAATCCAATTTCGTGTCCATAATCTATCCACCCGTAGATTATGATGATCACGGATAAACTAGCTGAATCATACAGGTCGAGGTCATGGCAAATGTATAATTCCTCCGTCACAGGTATCCGGATAAATCCCAGAGATATAGATGTAAACGTCAAATCTCTACGGGGATTATCCAGTCGACTATTCTATTAGCAATCTCTAAAAGAATGTTTAGATTTAGCTTCTAAACTTTATCACGGGCCCATGGTTTTATCTGATTGCTAATCATATGAACTACCTATGCTCTGGTACACAGAACTGACGGATCCTATCTTGATACACACAGGACACCCTGAGGATCTATCTACACCCAACGAACATACGGAGGTTTGATCTAAATAGATCGGTGACGTGACTGCCATATAAGTGTAGAAGATGTCTCGTGTGCCCACAATGACATCTCAAGTCTAAGAATCACAAGTGCTACTCAACCCGAGAAGATTCTTATTGACGTTGGTGTACCATCCATTAAGAATCTCCGGTGAGTCGTTCAGTGTTTATCCGCTATAAACACCCACACGTCTATACTAGTCTCCAAGACTAATGGTTCATTGAGAAACCATTGGAATCATATATTCCAGTATACGACATGTACCGGTCTCAACATGTTTACTTTACTGACCAAGTAGTGTAAACCTTGACCAGAAACTGTCTGAGAATGACAACGTCATGATACTACTCAATGTCAGTTGCGACGCTTTTGCAACAGTACCATGACTAATCATTCTAAGGTCATTACGTCTTTACCATAAAAAGATACATTATATTATAGAAACTGCATATATTATTCATAATAATAATGTTTTACAGAAGTATTCAAAAGAAATACAACCAGGAATTGGCGCTATGAACACCAACCCCAACAACGTATTGGCATCGTGACTCGAGTTGTCTCGCGTCACGACTTGAGTTGTCTCGCATCGCAACGCGAACTTGGATCTTCACCGGCTCGTCGTGACGTGATATGGACTGCGTCGCGACACGCCACACACTCAGCTTTTTAATTTCGTTTTCTTCATTCTCACATCTTGACCTACAATTAGGCGTTAAGATGCTTATTTTGACTTCGAATTTGTCCTAAATTGCTCCGTATTTTACCACTTTCATCCATTGTTAATCCATTGAGTCTCGATATTATTTTTGCCTGCAAAACAAACCCAAAACACATCAAAGCGCTTATAAAACTCGAGATAACTTACAAAACATCAAGCTATAGGGCGGAAAATGTATGCATATTGGTCGCTCATCAGCAAGTTCCTAATTTTGATTCCAATTAGTGTTGGGAAATAACTAAACAATCAGATATATTGCCTCTTATTCCTCCAGATTAGATATGTTGACATATGTTTTTCATTCCAGGGGTGATTCGGTAAATTTACTCCTTGAACAAACCTCCTACAAGCAGTGAATTTGTTTGGTTAGTTGGGAACCAAAGCAAACTTGACAGACAAACATAAAATTATAGAGAAAAATAAAGGTTTAACATGGTTTGGCGGAGAACAGCTCCAACCTACGTCCACGAGAACAAAGAAATGAAACTTTTATTACGAGCTCGAGTCAAACCGACCTGCTTTCTCTCTATCTCTCTAAGCTTTCAGGCTCTCTTTACAAATAGTGAGATGCGAAAATTGCTAACCAATCCCTAAATCTGAGTTTTCAACCCCTTTATATATGCGTCTAAATCTACTATTACACCAACCCATGACGTCAGCCACGTTATCCTGTCATCATCGCCCATGTTCCTTTTCCTCAACCACTATGCAAAATGTAACTTTGGCCCTAGGTTGATTTTTTAGGGTTGGCTCAAAACCACATAATTTAGGTCAGAAATTTTAGAAAAATTAAATTCTCTACGATAATACTTTTAACCCGTGGAAACGCTTTAAGATATGTGTTTTCAGCGTCTAAGTCACAAGTTCAAGTTCCAATTTAGTATACTTCTAATATTTTTTTTTTTTCTTACAGAAATTTATGATAAATATAAATCTATCATAATTCTGTCATAAAGTTTGTAACATATAAAATTTTTGTCATAAAACCGTCATAAATTTTCATGATAGATAAAATTTATATATAAAACCATCACAAACGTTCATGATATAAAATATTTTATCATAATTATATCACAAATATTCGTGATACACAATATTTTGTCATAAGTCCATCATATATTTTCTGACAGAAAATATTATATCATTAGTCTATCAGAATATGTGATAAAATAAGTTTTTTTTTCCTAAAAAATTGTCACGAATTATCTATAAAGGTAGTCATGTTGTCACATAATGGTACCATAATATTGTTTGGGAAAAAAATAAAAATTTATAATATAATCTTTCAAAATATTATTCGATAAATAAATAGTAATGAAATTGAATGTAACTAAATAAATTTGAAAGACAATTGTGATATTTTATATTCTAAAAGCGAAAAATACAAATATTTTAATGTTATTTTTTCAAAAGATAAATTTATTTTTACAAGTAATGTTATTTTTTAAATTACGTTATATCCTCGATTCTCATTTTTATTGCATCCCATTACATCTCATTTCATCGCCTTCCATCTATAAATATATTAAATTATCTTACACTCCATGAAAGGGCCGCTCTACTTTCATTGAGGTTTCCCCCAAAAATAGAGAAAACCATAGAAGAAAGACTTTCGCTCTTCCCATAAGGATAAGCTAAGGTTTAGAAGTACCAGTTTAAACTTACAAAGTTCTCTCCCATCGCATGAAACACCAAATACCAAAACTAGTAACAAATGGCTTCTACAAAGAAGCACTTAATTTATACACACACCACCATTCTATTTCTTTGCTCCCCCACCAATTCACCTTCCCTTCTCTGTTCAAAGCATGCGCCAAGCTCAAATCACCCACGCAAGGCCAAATCATCCATGCCCATCTCATCAAATCTCAGTTTTCATCAGACGTGTACGCAGCCAATGCTCTCATTGGAATGTACATGAAACTTAATCTACATGGTGATGCTCTTAAAGTGTTCGATGAAACGCCTGACCGGAACTTGGCGACATTGAACTCGGTAATTTCCGGGTTTTCCCACAATGGGTATTTTAGACAAGCTTCGAGGATGTTTAAAGAAGCTGTGGCTGGAACGTTTAGGCCTAATTCTTTCATTGTCGCTAGTTCGTTGTCTGCTTGTGAGAGTGTCGATCATGGCTCGCAAATTCATTGTTTGGCGATAAAGTTGGGCGTTGAGATGGATTTATATGTAGCTAATTCATTAATGACTATGTATTCGAATCGGAAAGAAATAATTTTGGCTACTAGAGTGTTTGGAGAGATGCCCGAGAAGAATGTTGTGAGCTATAATGCCCTTCTTACCGGGCTTTTGAATAATGGGGTTCCTCTAGTGGTGTTAACAGTGTTCAAGGACATGAGGAAGTGTTTAAGTGAAGCACCCGATTCAGTTACATTTATTTCTGTTATTTCTACCTGTGCAAATCTTTTATATCTTCAGTTTGGTAGGCAGGTTCATGGGCTTATAAAAAAAATTGGTTTGCAATCTGATACTACGGTTGGTACTGCACTTGTTGATATGTATTCAAAATGCGGTTGTTTGCCTTGGGCTCATAATGTATTCCAGGAATTGAATGGGAGAAGAGATATTCTGACATGGAATTCGATGATATCCGGAATGATGTTAAATGGACAGAGCTCGAAGGCCATGGAGTTGTTTGATCAGTTAGCATATGAAGGATTTAAACCTGATTCACCAACTTGGAATTCAATGATCAGTGGATTTTCTCAACATGGAATGGGATTTGAAGCTTTCAAGTACTTTAAGAAAATGCAGCTAGCTGGCACAGACCCAAGTTTAAAATGCATTACAAGTGTTTTATCAGCCTGTGCAAACTATTCTGCTCTAAAGTGTGGAAAAGAGACTCATGGACATGTTATTAGAATTGAGTTAAATAAGGATGAATTCATGGCTGCAACTCTTATTTATATGTATATGAAATGTAGGCAACCTGCTTGGGCACGGAGAGTTTTTGACCAATTTGAGATAAAACCTAATAATCCTGCATTTTGGAGCGCAATGATGTCTGGATATAGAATGAACGGGGAGTATGAGTCTGCAGCTGAAGTTTTTGAACTAATGCAGGAAGAGAAGGTAAAACCAAATTCAGCATCTCTTGTTGTTGTCCTGTCTGCATTTAGTCATGCTGGTCAGCTAGACAAAGCATGGGAAGTTTTCAATCTGAATATTATAATCATGGATTTATGACTTCCTTATATCCTCAATCGGTATTGTATTGGTGACTTAAGTCATGTGATATGACTAAGGGAAATTTTTAATAACTTTCATTGAATCTCAGCTCAATTTAAACTCTATAGTGATAATTACCAAAGAATCTCAACTTGTAGATTTTTGCAAACCTTAATGTAGTGCATCCTATCTGTTGATTACTCTTGAGGAACTGTTGTTGGTTCAAATTTGTTTAAGTGGTTGCTTGTTCATTGTTTGTGAAACAATTGATGCACTGAGAAGTGTTTATTTTTTTTGGATTGACCTTTTACTGTATATGTAGGCGGTGAGAATGTTGACTCCTGCAAGGAAGAGATTTATGAGGGATTTTAAGAGGTTACAACACAATCCTCCTGTTGGCATTAGTGGTGCTCCTCAAGACAACAATATAATGCATTGGAATGCTGTTATTTTTGGGTATGTGAATGAAGGAATCAACTAAATTTTTCTATTTTATAGAAAACTTCCATTTTCATATTTCTAGTTAAGGTTTTGACAGGCTTGTTTGTACTAATATCTTTTGCTGATTAAATTGCAGGCTCGATGACACCCCATGGGACGGAGGTAAAATCATTTATTGTACTTAATTTGGCTTATTTTTCTTCTATTTTGGGGATGGGGTTGGGGTTGGGGATTGTTTCTCTAGGTTTATTCTTCAATTGCATGAATTTAATAGGAAGGATGGTTGGTTTCCAATACTTTATTCATGTTTTAGGTGCATGTGGCTTATGTTCTTATTAATGTGAATGTTATTATGGAAGATTTTATACTATTTCATGTTACGTTGGAGGAAATCTCTTTATCTCTAGGTTCATCTTTGAATATTTTGTTCTGGTGGTAGTTTGGCATGCAGAGATGCCCATTTTGCACCACCGTAGTTATCCTTTATTATTAAATATTGTGACAAAATAAGGGGTTTTTATGATATATGTGATTCCATTAATTCGATCCTTAAATGGTTTTTTTAGTTGATAAATGTTGTGTTTTGAGATTTAATATTCCACATAATGTCTTTACCCCTGGCTAATTCACATTTTTAATACTTTTGATTCCTTGTATTCAATCTGTTTCACGTTATTATCACATACTGGAATTGTTATATTGGCTGTATTCAATCTATTTTACGTTTTTAATACTTTTGAGTCCTTGTATTCAATCTGATTCGCTTTTTTAATACTTTTCATTTAGGTACATTTAAGTTGACACTTCAGTTTACTAAGGATTCTCCAAATAAGCCACCAACAGTGCGCTTTGTTTCTCGAATGTTCCATCCAAATAGTAAGTCAGATGCAAGAATTTTTTACTTTATTTATTCCTTACGGGACACCCTTGCTTCCAAATAGACACCAGATAGGATAATATGGAACTCCACATCACTAGACTTCTAGTCCTACTGACTCGGTTTCCTACTAGCTAATAATATCCAAAAGTGGCCAGAGTCTCACAAGCAACTGAGCAATGACGTAGAAATTGTCCACCATATCATTTGTAGAACATTAGGTCCCGTAACCATGTTGAGTTTTCACCTTCGCCCAGTCTTGAAATCTATATTAACCATTGTTATCGTGCTTGTGTTATTTGTTAATCCCTTGTGATTTTATCACTACCGACTTTTCAATTTTGCCTTGTGCTTGCTGCAGTTTACGCAGATGGAAGCATCTCTTTGGACATTCTACAAAATCAGTGGAGTCCAATTTATGATGTTACAGCAATTCTCACATCAATTCAGGTATTTGATTTTTTTTTTTCACTCCAATTTATTGATTTCTAGTAAGACCTCCTACAGATTTTAACAGAGAAACAAGTAAAAGAAATTGGATATGGAAATTGACTTAATTGTATGTTAAGTTGAGAATGGTATGATGCATCACCTTGTTCACTGCTACCTTAAAACCAACACTTTGATTGTCTCCAGGTGAACACTACTGTCCATAAGCTGTGGATGATAAATGTTAATTTAAATTTATTTTTACATAATATCACGTTATGTTTTCATCATCTCTTTTCTCAATGCAAGTGATGTATGTGTTTCAGTAGGAGGTGCTAGATATTTCAGTTAGTAAATTTCTCCAGGGGACCATTTGAGAGGAGGGGTTTGGGTTACTAATAGGCTATAAAAATGTGTTTGCTCACTACTTTGACCTCCATATCTCTAAAGTCAAGAGAAATATTTAATTGTCTTTTTCTCTCTTTGCTTGTGATGCCATCAGAATTCTTTTTTTGCTTGCTCTGGTCCATTAGTTTACACAGGTGAATTTGTGTTTTTAAGGTATTGCTTTTAAGATTATGTAGTTGGGGTACCTTAACATAGTTAACTTTTCAGTGATGACTAATATTTTTGAGTCTGAAACTATGTAAGCTTGAGTGAAGAAATCTGGCTGTGGCTTTTCGGAATCTTGATAATTGAAACTAAAGGGTTTAAAAAAGCCTCCTTTCATTTAGAATCAATAGTTTCTTGTAACTTTAGATGACTTTATAAATGATTTTCATACCTCTAATTTTCTATTTCTTTATCATGTTTTGATTGTAGTCATTGCTTTGTGACCCAAATCCGAACTCTCCTGCAAATTTGGAGGCAGCCCAAATGTTTAGCGAGAACAAGCCCGAGTACAATAGGAAAATACGGGAGATTGTTGAGCAGAGTTGCACTGCTGACTAATTGCTACTTGTTGGATTATAGGGAACTTGGAAATAATCCAATTGCTTGTTTCTAAATAATATAGACTCAAAAAGTTGTGTTTAAAACACTTTTGACTTTGCTTTATGTTTGTTTTGGCTTATGGGGACGGATGCTTGGCCTCTTATTGTTAATTTTCTTGTACTTGGCTACATTGAATTCCATCCAGAATTAGTTTACATTTGTTATTTACTTTGAGTTTGGGTAACCTGTGATATGGCGAGATCACAATATTGTAGCAAGATTTCACCAGTGGTTCGTCCTTCATGGACTTGAATTGAATACTGCAGATTCCATAGAACATGTTCTATCGAAAGGACGATTGGTTACATCTAACATCTTTGGTGAGAGAATTGATGGTGATTGTGTTGCAATTCTTTATTGAATCATATGCACAGGTGCCCACTATGAAATGATTAGCTTCAACTCTTAATTGGATATTATCATTTTTTCCATTCAAAAATTAGGTAAAGTATGGAATTATCTGAAAATTTTAAATAAGTTCACCCAAAACGTTAATATTGTTAAAAAAAAGCATGATGTCATAAATGCATAGTTTTTTATGGAAAAAAATGTCGTCGTTTCAATATTAACAAAAGACAAAAAAATTGAAATAGTACACCACTTCTCATTGTTTATTCACAGTAATGTGCATGAGTTTATACATTTTCGCTCCTAAAGATTTCCAAACCGACCATTATTTATCAAATTCCTTCCAATCTTCACCAAGAACATATTTTGAGTTAGGCAAGTTGGTTGGAACTATATCGTTTTCCTAATTTCAGAAGATTGTAGTTTGGAATAGCAACTTCACCAAGATAGATTAATTTAACACTGCTTTTTCTACAATATGTATACTCAATTGTTTGATGCAACGTATTCATAAAGCACGCACTAATTGTTGAGTAATTGCAATCCCTAGAATTTGTTAATGTTGTTTTTTTGGGATTTTTTTTTTTTTTTTTTGGTGTTTGATTAAATTCGCATGTAATAGTTTATTATAGGGATTTTATAGCCTTGGTTGCTGTGGGGCCCGCCTGCTGTGAGAGAGAAGACATATACACCCGGCACATGATATAATTTTCGCCTTGGTTGAGTCTGTTTGCACCTTGCAATCTAGTTTCTTTTTTCCATATATATATATATATATATATTTTTTTTTTTTTAACAAATTTAAGAAGCTCTATAATTATGTAAAATTATGTGGATACACCTAGAGACAACCGATTCCGAAGATGGGACCTTACGAGAAATTGATCCTAAGACCGACCTTGTGTCTCAACCCATGAGACCTTACCGGCTTAGCTAGCTATAGGTGAATAACATCAAAGCTAATGCCGAAACAAATGCAAGGATAAATAATGCCACCAAGTTCTAGAACTCATTTTGTTTCTTTTCCTTTACAGATGAGAGAATAGGATTGAATCAATGACATTGAAATAGTAATGGCAACCAATTGTTTTCTGGCCACTTGTGGCCTAGTCTAGATAATTTTTTTGCCATCATACACAAGCAAGCGATCAGAAGTTTGCAAATGAAGAACACATTTTCTCTCTTTTTGCTGTAACAAAACCAGAAATGTAACTGCAGCATACATTGCCTGATTCAAATGTACCTCCCAATACAGAGGGGTTATGAGTCATAAATTTAATTACCTAGCAGACATGAAAGCCATCCCCAAAAAATAAAAATACAGCTTTCACAGCTTGCTTCTCTGCCCAGCATAATCAAAGGCCAACAACGGCAGCATTTCATGCAAGGTTAGGAAGGCCATCACTCCACCAACTGCAAACATAAAATGGAAATGCTGGGGAAAGATGTCACAGTACAATGATATTGATATTTTCTATTACCCAGAGGTGTCCAAAACTTGACAATACAGCAAACCTGATCCGAGCAAACCCTCAAGAATTTCAGGACTTAAGTTGTTTGGAAATAGGTACGCTGACATAAAAAAAGAAAAAGCATTCACCGTCAGTAGTTCCAATAAGCTAATGCTTCATCAACAGATGTAAAGTTCTTGTTAGGAAACAGATGCTGAAATTCAAAACAACTCAGTCATCATATATACTTTGAAAAGTGATATCTTCTTATGCAAAGCACAATAATTATAATACTACAACTGACAATTACTAATATTTTTTCAGAGGATTTTAATAGAGACAGTGTGGCATATGTATATCTATGCATTGTGCACTCAAACATCGATGGCTAGATCAGACTTCAATTGATTGATGTCTCAGCAGAGGACTTTGTAGGAAATTTATCATAATTAATTCACAAATATGGCCTTTTTAGCATTTTTTAAAGTTATTTTACTGCACTTCTAACACTTATCGCATTGAAAATTATTTCTACTTTAT
>SKCR01022515.1:0-35340 GCA_019454045.1 Zanthoxylum bungeanum
ATCCGTCGTGATTTTTTTGTTGGAAGTCTAGAATGGCCCTAGAGTTTGTATTCTGCTAAGCTCACAATTTTGATATACTGGCTTATAGAGCCTATTGTAGACTCAGATAAGCTTTCCGAAAATCTGTGTTCTCTAATTTTGATACAGTCAGATTGTCTAATTATATCAAAGCATAGATAATACATATTTGATAGTAGGGTCAGTGGGAGCGTATAAATTTCTTTCTATTGCAATATATCCTAACTACATTATCATTATTAAAGTAATAATGAGATGTTAGTGAAGTAAAATATTGACTTAAGTCTTCTTTTCTCCGTGAAAGCAGTGAGAGTAGGCTCTGTTATATTTGATATAAAGTTTCATATATGATATAAAACTAAGAGACTTGTGAGATACTCTCATTAGTCGCGTATTAGATATGATCTAATAAAAGACACAATAAAACTATCTGTATGATAGTTAATATAACGTTTTGACAATTAACGGGTATTTTATATATATAGTATTCATCTTTCGTAAATGATGATACCTTTGTTGAAAGAGAGATTGATTAGAATGTCTAGTCAATATTATACATCATAAGATGATGGCGTAGTGAATGCTATATTATGTGCGATTAAAGATATCAATTTAATCGTAATTGTTACGAGTTATTTTGATATGTTGTAGATTATATGATGGATCTTAAAACATGTTCTTTATGAACTTTGAGATATTAGAACGAGTTTTTTATTCATGGAGAATTTAATCTGCAAACATAAGGTCAGATCAAATTTGATTCTAATTATGACATTAGATGGTCTATGTCATATAAAGTTAGAAAAGATGCAGTGGGAGTGTCACTGTTGATTCTACTGAACTAATGGAATCAGTTGCAACTTTTGAGGTATTGACTTAAGAAGTTGCAAATTGACCTTAATGATTAGAAGTGTTGATATTAGTTTTGTACTTGCGGTTGTCTTATAGTATTTTGGATTTGATCCATATATACTTAGACAACTCAGCAGTTATAGCACAAAACTGATATAGCGTCTGAGTCATATTGATGTAGAATTTAGATTCTGCAAAATATGAATGATGCAGGTTAGGTAAAACGATTGAGTTTGTTAAACGGACTCAATTTGTTAAAGTAGGCTTACTTGTTGTTGCCTACCTCTTGAGTGCTAGGTGAGCTCTTGAGGGCCATGAGTATGTGATACACATTGAAATGTGTATATGATACCGTGGATTAGCACTAGAGCAAGTGGGAGAAATTGTTAGGTTGGTGCTGAGAGTGCCAATCCGGATCGTATTTATGTCCGATTCATAAATACGAGCAATTCCATTTTCCATAATATTACTGATTTAATGGTAGCACTCTTGTCTTTTATACACTTATTCGATCTAATTACGATTAGATATCTGATTATGATTAGATCGAAACTAAATCTGGTTTAGTGATACATGTATATTAGACAATGACCCTAATATTTATAATGTAGTGCGTAGTTACAACGTAGGTTGTAATTGACATTGGAAAGCGCATTATAAGATGTATATCCTCAAATAAAGTTCCTGGTATAGATTTACTAACACAGGTCGGTTTGTAAATTCCGCTGAGACCAGTACATGTCGTATATCGTGACTTGGTCTAATGGTTTATCCTAGTGAACCATGAGTCTCGGTAGACTCGTATAGATATGTAGGTGTTTATTTGATAAACACTGAACGACTCAATGAAGATTTCCTAATAGATGGTATACCAACATCAATAGGAATCTTTTCAAGTTGAGCAAGTATAGTGGTCCTTCGATTTGAGATACCACAGTGGGATATATGAGTTATCCTCCACACTTTGATGGCAGTCACATCACCGATCTATTCATAATCAGACCTCCGTCTGTTCGTTGGGTGTGGACTGATGCTCACGGTGTGGCCGTGGTATAACTTCGGAAATCAGTTCCGAGTGTTATTTAGAGATCGTAAATTGAAAGTCGACTATATTATACCGAACGGATTTGACATTCTCATCTATATCTCAGGTATAATATGGATAGCCTGTGACAGAGGGATTATACGTATGCAATGACCTCAGTTTGCATAGTTTAGCGAGATTATATGTGGTCATCATAATCCATGAGTGGGTGGATTATTGACACGAAATTGGATTTCGTGACGGGTAAACCTAAACTTAGAGAGTCCCATAATATGAAGTGTACTCGTTGAGCACTTGGGCAACGCAATATGAATAATACAAATTATTTATAATAATTATTCATATGAAGTGTACTCGTTGAGCACTCAGGGTATAATCAGGTCCTCATGGCCGAAGAAGACAAGTATAAGACTGCCTTCATCACTGAGTGGGGTACATATTGTTAGAAAGTGATGTCGTTCGGACTTAAGAATGTGGGAACCACTTATCAACGAATGACCATTACATTATTCCATGACTTGATGCATAAGGAAATTGAGGTATACATGGATGACATGATGGTCAAGTCAGAGACGAGGGTAGGACATATAGAAGCACTGAAGAAGTTCCATCAAAGAGTCGACAAGTACAACCTCCGACTAAATCCCAAGAGGTGTGTGTTTGGGGTAACATCGGGAAAGTTGTTAGGGCATACAGTGGGAATGGGAGGGATAGATATAGACCCTTAAAATATCAAGGCAATTACCGAGATGCCCGCACCGAAGACAAAAAAGGAAGTTAGAGCTTTTCTCGGGAAAATCCAGTATATCAGTCGATTCATTGCCAAACTAACGTTAGTATGTGAGGCCATCTTCAAGTTATTGAGGAAAGACCAGCATGTGGAGTGGAATGGGCAATGTCAGGAATCTTTTGACAAAATCAAAGAATACTTGGTTAAACTGCCCGCCTTGAGACCCCCAAGGCCGGGCAAACCCTTGGTGTTGTATTTTGCCATAGAACCCGAAGCGCCGGGGGCGACGATGGTACAAGTAGATGAGATAGGGTGGAACATGTAGTCTACTACCTCAGTAAGAAGATGCTTCCGTATGAAGCCCGCTATCAAGAAGTGTGGAAAAGATCTGTTTGGCGGTGATATATGGGCTTCTCGAAAGTTACATCATTACTTCCAATCCTATAATATACATTTGGTAGAAAAAGAGAATCCCATAAATTATTTATAGTCAATACCTTCACAGATAGGGAAGTTGGGCGGATGGTTGGTATTGCTGACAGAGTTCGATATAGAATACCTCATGACGCGGAACTCACTTGGAGGATTAGGCCAATCAAACCCCTCGCAACGGACAGAACCCCAAGAACCGCGAATTTGATTTTGTAGGAACAAAACCCTTCCAAGGCCACAAAGAAGACCCACAAAGAACTTATCTTTGAGAACCCTTAAGATGATTCCTTGAAGTGTTCTGCTAGCACGGAGACGCCACTAAGGTTGCCACGCCTTAGATAAGTCGATTGTATGAGATAAGGGGAATCCCTCCCTTAAGCAATTTAGGCAATAGCCAAGACTTCAAAATGAAGATGAAATTTGAAATTTGGTGATTAGCTTCTCATTAAGTTGAAATGAGTTTAAAAAGTACAATGAAAGAAACCCTAATGGGTGCAAAATGACCAAAACACCCTAAATTGCTAACTAATGGCTATTAAATGCCCATGCCCTTAATAGACATTTAATAACAAACACAAAGTCAAAAGAAACAAAGACTTAATCAATAACAAACAAAGACTTAATAAATAACTTTGCTAAAAAAAGTCTAAAGTAAAAAAACAAAATCATAAAAAGTCAACAAATGTGGATAACTTTTCCAAATTTGTCTAAAGTTGTTTCCTTACACCAAAGTTCTCCAAATTCGTGGCTTCCATGTATAAAGGCATAATGATGTGTCATAAAGTCGAATAAGTCTTGTCTTGGCTGAATATTTAGTGTCGGGCTTAAATCGGCTTGATCCGTTAAAAATATACTCGGCTTCAAGATTGTTGGTGCGTTACTCAGGTATAACTTGAGTCAAGTGAAATAGCTTTGGACCCACTCATATGCCCCAGAGTTGTGTGTCACACTCAAACATGGCATTCTGCGCTAGCCCCGCCATTGCGTCTCTGATCTTCTTAGCTCTTTGGCATGTGATTGGACCTGTTGCAAAGGATCTAATGTTCCTTGAGTTGTTGGATTCATGTCATTTGTTCCTTGAGTTGCTGGATTCATGTCATTCTCTCCCTCTTGAAAAGGATTTGACCTCGAATCTGTACCTGCATCAAAAAGAGTTAAGTCAGTGTGGATTACATGATTCATGATCAGTATGGATCACAAATTCTCGAGGCCACAGATAATGCTGCCAAGTCTTAAGGGCTCTCACTAGCGCATACAACTCCTTCTCATATGTGGGGTACTTCAAAACTGCTCCATTCAGCTTCTCACTAAAATAAGCTATTGGTCGCTTTTCTTGCATAAGAACAGCTCCAATGCCTATTCCGGATGCATCACACTCAATCTCAAATGTCTTTTCAAAATTGGGTAGCGCCAAAACTGGTGCATTACATAACTTCATTTTAAGATCCTGGAAAGCACGCTTCTGCTCTTCTCCCCATTTGAAACCAATAATTTTCTTCATTACTTCAGTCAGTGGTGCAGTAATATTACTGAAGTCTTTAACAAATCTGCGGTAGAAGCTTGCTAATCCATGGAAGCTTCTAACTTCTGTCACTGTCGTTGGTGTAGGCCAATCCTGAATCGCCTTCACCTTCTCTACATCAACATCGATGCCATCTGCACTTACAATAAAACCAAGGAAAACAATCCTATCCATACAAAAAGTGCACTTACCAAAGTTAGCATACAGTTTTTCCTGTCTCAACACTTCAAGAACATGCTTCAAATGTGTAACATGCTAATCTAATGTTTTACTGTAAAATAAGATGTCATCAAAATAAACTATAACAAACTTACCTATAAAAGCATGCATAACATGATTCATCAATCTCATAAATGTGCTAGGTGCGTTTGTAAGATCAAATTGTTAGACAGTAATGACCCATAGCGTCACTATTTTGTAAATGATATTGTATTATTGTACAAAATTAACTATGTAGTAATGAAATTGCCTTTTACCGTTTTGTAATTTATTTACTTTGATATATAAATGGTAAAAGTCCCTATGATTAATTCCGGATTGAGATGATATGAGACAGTATCAATCCATAAAGGTTTAATCATTAAATATCCCTAGTCGTAGTATTATCGAGATTGGACATCGATAATGCGGAATAGACTAGTACTGCACTTGTGCGTGTTGTGAGGGCACAACAGCATAGTTCTCATATATTTGAGTATTGGATACTTATGCAAGTGCGGTAGGAGGTTGTGTTTTACCGATGGTACGGAAAACAGCTTCGCTCTGGATAGACCCCGCGGAATCCCATTGGTAGTATGTCTGCGTGTCTATGGGAGTCCGCTTCAGGGTAGGTGCATATGGTCTTAACCTGAGACTTGCATCGCTAGTACTTGCGACAATCGGTAGACTTTAGTTTTGGTCGTCCAGGGCTTTAACAGGTTCTGTGTACACCTGTTCTAGGTTTATCGGGAATCGTAGTGTATTGGGTGTGATGTCAAGACGGAAGTATCACTTCAGACATATGGAGATGATGATCGCGCAGGATACAGAACTAGTACTCTATAATGGTTGCAACCATCGGGATAATATGACAAGGTCAGGATTATCCGATTCAAAGAGACTAGTTGCTTGATGTCCGATATATGTATCGTACAGGGCAGACACATCTCCAGCCCCAGGCCTTACATGTGATCATCCGATACTGGATCAGTATACACTATACTACGGTATACTACGCCTGTTATAGATCTTATATTCCAATAAGAATATTTCTGGAGAATTGGGTAGGCATGGCATTTTGCTAGAGGCTAACCTTGTCTTGTAAATCGGTAAAAACGTAGTACTTGGTACGTACGTGTTCGGATAATCTGACGGCCGTATTTACTGCCAACATATCCAGAGATCTCTTGGGTCGCTTCCCGAAGATTCACCAATGACGTATGATTCAAACTCGATTAATCTTGGATTAATTACGGAGAGACTTTATCTTGGATAAAGTACTATACATAGAGAGAGAACGATTAATTTGGAATTAATCGTAAAATTATTATATTCGATATAATAATCGAAATTCGATTTCGACGCGAAATTAAAATTAGATTTTAATTCGGGCAAACGAGTTAATTTAGAATTAATTCGTTAGCGAAGTAAATAATAATTTCGCTAGGCGCAATTATTTATTTAAATTCGATTTAATTAACGTCGCGACGAAAGTTTGGTATTTCGGAAATATCGAACCCGAACGCGTGAGTACGCGTGGGCCCACTTTCATTTGGGTTGTGTGGGGCCCACATGACACATGTCATTTTATGCATTATTTAATTGTTAATACATTGCATGGTGATAATGTACAATACACTCAATGGTTTTGCATGGAGTTTGAGTGTTTGACACTCTAAGCCATTGCATGATTTGTGTCATAAGTTTATTATTTATTTAATAAATATTATGGCATAAATATAAATTGATTTTTGTAACAAAAATCACAACTCTCTTCCTCTCCCTCTCATGACCGAAACTTCACTGCAGTTTTGGCTCTCCATTTTTCTTCCATTTTCTTAAGAACTTTGTGAAGAAAGTGTATAAGTTTAGAACTTTAATACACATCTTTGGCTAGCACCATCAAGGGATCATACAAAGGTGTTATGGGAAACTAATCTTTGAGCTTGGAGTGATCAACAAAGCTTGGAGCTTCCTTTTCTTACCTTGGCCGAATCATCCAAAGCACAAAGGAGGTGGTTTTATTTCATCAACGCATCCGCATTCCGATCTTTGTGAGTATGATTCCGCCATACTTCAATATTGTTCATTCATTTATATGTTTTGTTTGCTCTTTTGATCTTGGGACATGGATTAGAATTTCCAACAATGGTATCATTGAGCTTAAAGAGCATGAAAATATATTAGGGTAATATTTGGGCAAAATTGATTGAAGCATGATTTGATGATTTTGATTGATTAAGTATGCTTAAATGTATGTTACATTATGTTATACATTATCAATTTCATGAAAAATAAATTGGATTAATTTTTCCCCTCTTGGAGAGGCTTGGCTGAATACTACCTAGACCATGGAGATGATGATTTGTTGTTTATAAGATCATTGGATGACTTTAAACGATCATAAAATGACGATTTGTGATTCGATCGGATTGAAAACGAAATCGGTAATTTTTCATCACCTTGGCCGAATGCATGGAAGAAGATTAAGGACTTGATTTTTTTGATTAAATAATGTTGGACATGTATTTAAGATAAAAATATGATTAATGGATTAATTTGATATTTTGGAAATATTGATTTAAAGGATTAATCATGACATTACACTTTAATTAATTAAGTTATAAAATTTGGAATTTTAAAATTTGATTAATTGGGCTTAATTTTGAATTGGGCCTAAAACTATTATATTTGGACATAATGGGCTTGGTTGGACCAAGTAGGTTTGGGCAAATTGGATTGGATCCAAAAATGGGCCTAAATCACTCCATTAAGTCCAAATGTAATAAATGGGCTTTTATGTTTAATTGGGCCTTATGGGCTTGATATTGATTTTTATGGCAAATGAGGGTGATTCCTTATTGGGCTTGGAAATTGGGTTTGACCCACATTGACCAAGGCCCAAGCCTAATGAAATCAATTGAAAGCCCATCGGACTTTAATTAAACGGACATTGGATGTTGATTGGGCTTTGAGACCCGATAGAATTAGATTTGGAATCTAAGTCATAAAAGCACAATAAAAGTGTAAATATTTAATTTGGAATTAAATATAAGGATTAGTATTGAATACGACTTAAATTGGATTTGACGAGTAGTTCGATATAATTCGTGAATTCATACTATAAGTATTTATTCTCAAATTGAGTTGGACTCGCGCAAATGCAAACAATTGTTTGAACATTGTATTGTCACCTAATTAAAGACTAATTAATTGGATTTGATTGGTTGTATAACATGCCTTGAATGAATGAATGTGGATGTAATGTATGAATAGTGTATATCGGATGGATATTAGAAGGGAAGGGTAATTTTAGAAATTATTGTAAATTTAGAATTTATAAATTGGACCTGCGTGTCCAGCCTTTCTCTTATTGTCTCTTTGTATTCTCTTCTCACCTAATTCCCCTCAATGTAAATGAGGTTTCTCTTATTGTATTATGTAATTGGGTAAGAGTAGAATAGTTCTAGCGGGGAAAGGAAAGGGAGTGATTTGTTCTAGGAACAAGTTGTTGTTCATATCCATCCGTATATCGCTATTACTTTACTTTACGCGCTTTATGATGTTTTAGAAGCATGCTTAAGGGTGTATGATGATGAGACCTAACAAAGATAAATTAATTGGTTGCCAATTACACGAAAATCCCTCAAACAATATTAAGCGATTTTCCTTCCGTTGAGTGATTCTTTCTCAAGATCCGAAATTGGCATTGGTTTGTTGGCCAAAGTCAAGACCTTTGTCAATTGAGGATGTGTTTGAATCATGAGATTTTTGTTCCATATCGGTGTCTTTTCCAAGTTGTGATTTGTTGGCCAAAGTCAAGATCACTTCTTGTCCATCGACATTGATTTCGAAACTTTCCATGTCAATGGGTCCCGCTTAACTGGAATCATTAAGTTTGTTGTGCCAAAGCCAAGACTTAGTTGATTAAGAGGAAATGGTTAGGAAAATGTATTGGATACATTGACATATGTATTAGATATATATGTTTCGGACTTGGATGTCCACCTACCGGATCTAGGAATTGGATGGGATCCAATTGATCTTCGAGATCTACCTAGTTAAATATCATACAACTTGTTGGCCAAAGTCAAGGTTGTGTGTTATTTAACGGGATCCTAGCCCACTAGGAAATTGGATTTCCCTAGTACTCGACAGAGGGTTAGATTCTTGTAGAAAATAGTGGGAGGCTAGTATTGAATTTGCAATTTCATTCAGATACTTAGCTTTACGCGCTTACAAAATTTATTTCGTCAATATTTTAACATTAGTTGGACTAATAAAATGTTATTTTTCTTGTAACAGTTTGACTGTACCCATATATCGTTAACTAGATAGTTGGACTATCGTAGTTAAGATGGCAAACAAAGGAAATGTCCGAGACATAATCATGGGTGATAATGTATTTAAGGGCACGAACTTTGCTGACTGGGAAATGAACCTGAGGATAGTCCTTGGGGCAGAGAGGCTGTTGTACACCATACAGAGACCTCTCGGGCCGAGGCCCACTGAGCCACTTGAGCTGGAGTTATGGAGAACTCATAGCGATGATTGTGATACAACTCAGTCGATCATGCTTGCTTCCATGACTCAACACTTTCGTCGCCAGAATAGGGACTTGGATCCTTATAATATGATGGCTAGACTAAAGGATCTTCACCGCACTAATAAGCGGATGGAGAGGTATGAGTTGGTGAAGAAACTCTTTCGCTCCCGTATGACTGATGGCGCTTCAGTTGAGGCCCACGGGACTCAAATGATAGCTGACATTGATGAGTTGGCCAAGATGGGAATAGTCTTAGAGGCTGAGCTGACTGTAGACATGCTTTTACAGTCACTTCCCGATACTTGGAAGCAGATTATCATCAACTACAAGTTGATGGATACGGACGATACTTTTGGAGAGCTATTGTCCATTCTTAAGGAGTCAGAGAAAGAGCTTCTTAAAGGCAACAAGCGCGAGGCGCACTTTGCATCGACCTCTCAGACGTCAAGGGCTGGGCCCAAGGCAACTGGAGGGGTGAAAAGAAGAAGCGTAAGAACAAGGGCAAGGCCAAGATGCCGATGGCTTCTGGGAAGCCGAGGAACAAGTCACAAGACATATGCCTTAACTGCGGCAAAAGAGGTCACTGGAAGCGTGACTGCCGCATGAACAAGGCGATCAGAAGGGAGATCAAGGCGGGCAAGGCACCGACCTCTGGTATGTTTGTTATTGAAATAAACATGGCTACTTCTAGTTTTAAAAATTGGATTTTTGATTCTGGTTGTGGTTCTCATACATGTACTGATGTGCAGGATCTGCAGAACAGCAGGACTCTGGCTTCAGGGGAGATTGATCTACGAGTTGGAAACGGAACTCCTGTTGCTGTTTTGGCCGTGGGCACTTTTGTATTAGAACTGCCCTCGGGGCATGTACTTAAACTAAATGACTGTTATTATGTACCTAGTTTGACTAGGATATATATCTGTATCTTTGTTAACCCGAAATGGGTACACTTTTGTATTTAGAAACACTGGGTGTTATTTATATAAAAATGATGCAGAAATATGCACTGCAGTTGCAAATAATGGTCTTTATATTTTGAATATAAATGAATCTCCTACATATAAATTAACAAACAAAAGGCTTAAAAGAGTGATCCAAATGATGAAACTTATATGTGGCATTGTCGTCTGGGACACATTAACAAGACTCGCATATCCACACTTTCGAAGAGTGGGTACTTGGACGGATTTGATCCAAATTCATATGACGTCTGCGAATCTTGCTTATTAGGCAAAATGCCTAAATCACCTTTTAGCGGTAAAGGTGAACGTGCCACTGAACTGTTAGCCCTCGTTCATAGTGACGTTTGTGGGCCCATGTCTAGCCAGGCTAGAGGTGGATATCGATACTTCGTAACCTTTACCTTATTTTCTATCATCCTTCGATTTATTAATCCAGAAATTATGTTTTGTTAAATCCCATATAGATCCAGTCATGCTTCTTCTATGTGTGGTTTGCGAATTTAATTGTGACTGGTAAAGTCGTTTTATGTGTTGGTCTTCTGCTGCAGTATTGCCTGAGGGTATATTGTCGACGTTAGATAGCTCGTAACGATGACTTTTGTATGCTGTTAACATAGAGAAAATAATCATTAATTACCTTAGAATTTAATATGCGTAGAATTGAATATATTCCGGTTGTTGGTTTGGGATGTGAAACCCTCAACTGAGTAGTAATAGGAATTAATAACTGAATATATGATTTTGATGCAAGAGGGATTCCCGACGCTTTGCTGTTTTTCTCTGCCATTATCGTTTATTACATTTTTCATTATTTTATTTATCTTTATTTTAATTACCAATTTTATCGTTTCATTTATTAAGTTACCGTTAATGTATTTGTTTGAGTGAATTAGTTCTATTGTAACCATCTCTCTGAGGAATCGACACCCCAGCTATACTGGGATAACCGCAAGTCATATTTGGGCGTAATCACAATCCTACGCTGCCGACAGTCTCTTTCCCACGTGTCGCCACGTCACCGCCACGTCAGCATCAATCATTGAGTATCTAATCCTTAATTGACACATGGCGGATAAGAATCTCATCGACCAATCAGAAGCCGCCACGTGTCACAATAATTGAAGCCAAACCACTCGCCACGTGTCACCTGATCCATAATCTGCAACCGACGAACCAGAGCGTGCCACGTCGATAAAATCTAGCGTAGCGACGCCAAAGGCCCTGGCGTCGCGACGCTGGAACCCCACTGAGACCTTTAAATAGAGCTTCAAATTTCAGTTTTAGATGTACCATTCTCTGTCCTTTCTTTGATGTAAATATGGAGTTTCTCTCTCTAGTGTCTTTAATTTAAGTTTTGTAATTAAATTTTAATTACTTTTTGTAATAATAGTAATTTACTTTCTTTACTTTTTACAGTTTTTACTATTCACCATGAGGAGGTAACTTCTCCAGCTAGGGTGAAAGGTAATTCTTTTACTATTGCTATTTAGATTAATCTCCCTTAAAAATAATATATTCACTATTTAAAATTTGACTTAAAAAGGATACCGCTATATTGGTCGGTTGGTAATTTAATTTTAATCTGGTTTAAACCTGACTAATCAAGGATACCGCCGGATTGGTCGGTTGGTAATTTAATTTTGGTTCCGCCTTTATGGCTGGTTTATGGACAAATATTACCGCCTGAATGGCTGGTTGGACTTAATTTGACTTAATCAGGATTACCGCCAGATTGGTCGTTGGTAATATTATGACAAGTTTATATATTATTTTATGGGAGATATCTAAATTAGTAGTAGTAAAAGTAATTCTTTACCTTAGCATTTTATTTTATTGTAATTTACTTTTCAGTATTTACTTTACCGCATTTTTACTTCATGTCTTTTATTTTCAAGTTTTTTACCAGCCCTAGTTATGTGTTGTAACTAAATAAGTTATCTGGGGTTGTGATGACTTTTAATATCACTGGTTTATAAGGGGTTAGATTATAGTTTGGGTAATATAATGATTTATTTATTGAGTCTTAATCTTAATTCTTTTTAATTAACTGGCCATTAATAAAATTGATTAGGTAAACTTAAAATGAACTAGACATAGGGATTTTAAGTTTAAGACCTCAGACTCAATAGCCCACGATCTTCCTTAAGGATAGATAACCCTTTAATAGATTTCCTTACAGGATAGAAATATACCTGTCGGGCGGGGGTGGGGTAGCCTTAATTGGAACTTAATTAATGAATAGGTAATTTGGTTGACATACACATATGGTTCAATTGGATTATACTAGGTATTTGAAATTGACTATCGGAAGAGGCTTTTACATAATTTAGTGTTCCAGGTTAATAAATCAATATATTACCAACTTTAAGATAACCACTTCATCTTTAAAATGATATTAAAAGAAATCACAACCCTAGATAGTTTTTAATATTGAATTTTCTTAAAACCTACTTTCGACAATTTTATTTACTTGCTTTTAAATTTAGAATCGTCACCATTTCAAATCAATCAATCAACCAGTTAGATACTAGTAATCATTTGACCTCATAAATTAATAGTTTAGTTATTAAGTCCTCGTGGGATCGATACTTTTTATACTACTTGAACGATACGTATGCTTGCGTTATACGTGTGTGTTTACGCCGGTCAAGTTTTTGGCGCCGTTGCCGGGGACTTACTTATTTTCTTTTACTATTAGTTTAGGGGTTAGATACATTTACTTATACCTAATTTCTTTTTACTTATTGTTTTTGTTTTCTTGTGTTTTAGGTTTTCAGAAACTTCATGAGACGAACCAGAAGTTTTGAACTACGACCGCTTGACCCAGAAATTGAAAGAACCATCAGACAGTTGAGAAGGGAAATGCGAGAAGGCCAAGAAGCTTTAGTCAACATGGAACCTGAACCTTTGGAGGTTGCACCACCAATTCGCATTCGAGACAGAACCATTCCGGTGGTTGACAGACTCATTTCTTGCATTGTACTCCCTCCCTTACCAGCAAATGCGGGTGACATCAAAACATGCATTCAGATGATTCAGCAATCAGTTCATTTTGGGGGGAATGCAACTGAAGATCCTAATGCCCACATCAGCAACTTCCTGGAAGTTTGCGGCACTTTTAATTACAACCGAGAAGCTGAAGAAGCAATGAGATTGCGAGTTTTTCCATACTCCTTGAATGACAGAGCTAAAGCTTGGCTACATTCACTACCAGCAGGTTCCATCACAACTTGGAACACTTTAGCCACCAAATTTCTTGCAAAGTAGTATTTCCACCAGCCAGAAACGGAAAACTGAGGAATGACATCACATCCTTTGTACAACAAGATTCAGAATCCCTCTACGAAGCTTGGGAAAGGTACAAAGATTTACTCCGGAAATGTCATCACCATGAGATTCTAAAATGGCTTCAAGTCCAAACATTCTATAATGGACTTTCTGGAATAATGAGAACCACAATCGATGCTGCTGCTGGAGGAGAATGACAACAGGAGAAGATCAAGCCTGGGAACTAATCGAAGAAATGGCAAACAATAATTCCTTGTGGCCAACAGAAATGAGCATGATCCAAAGAATTGCTGGATTTATGAAAGTGGAGCCAATATAGCAGTCAACACCAAGCTAGATCAGATATGCAAATTCATGGAAACTCTTACCACTGGATCCACAAGTTCACCATATGGAGGAACACCAGAGTCGAACCAACTTGAAGAACGGTGAATGAATTTGTCAACAATTTCAACAGGCAGGGGAACAATCCATATTCCAACACCTATAACCCAGGGTGGAGGAATCATCCTAATTTTTCATGGAGCAACAATTCAGGCCAACAGCGAAACTATCCACCACCTGGATTCCAGCAATAGAACAAAGGCCAGGAGCAGGCAAATGAACCAGGAATAGCAGAAGTGCTGGCTCAGTTAAAAAAATATGATGTTATCTTTCAGAGCAAATCAGCTTCCATCAAAGCACTGGAGAATCAAATTGGACAACTGGCCAATGCTCAGAGTTACAGACCACCAGGTAATCTTCCCAGCAACACAGAACCCAATCCAAGGAACCGAGGGAAAGAGCAATGTCAAGCCATTACTTTGAGAAGCGATACTGAAATCAACAAAGATGTTGGAATCAAGATGTCCCAAGAAGAAGTTCCAAAAGAAGCTGAACAACAGATGGAGGAAAAAGAGGCAAAGGAAAAAGAAGCAAAGGAAAAAGAACAAATCACTCCACCTCCACATTTTCCTCAACGTCTTCAGAAAAACAAACTGGACAAGCAGTTTGCTCGATTCCTGGAGGTTTTCAAAAAGCTGCACATCAACATCCCATTTGCAGAGGCCTTGGAAGAAATGCCCAGTTATGTCAAATTCATGAAAGACATTCTTTCACGAAAACGGAGATTGGGAGACTACGAAAATAGTGGCATTAACGGAAGAATGCAGCGCCATTATTCAGAGGAAACTTCCTCCGAAGTTGAAAGATCCTGGCAGTTTCACAGTTCCATGCACCATTGGAGAATATTATATCGGTAAGGCTTTATGTGATTTAGGTGCTAGTGTTAACTTGATGCCTTTTTCTATTTACAGGAAATGCAGATTGGAGAAGTAATGCCTACCTCAGTTTCATTGCAACTTGCTGACCGAACACTCGCATTTCCAAGAGGTGTTGTTGAAGATGTGCTGGTGTGAAAGTAGACAAACTAATTCTTCCAGCAGATTTCATCATCCTTGACATGGAAGAAGACAAAGAAAAACCTATCATTCTTGGGAGACCATTCTTGGCTACAGGTAAAACTGTGATTGATGTGCAAAAAGGATAACTGACCATGAAAGTACAGGACCAAGAAGTGACCTTTAATGTTTTCAAAGCCATGAAATTCCCGAGTGATGAAAATGAAGAAGAATGCTTCAGAGTTGATGTTATTGAAAGTATCGTTCAAAATACTGAGCCAAATCCCACAGATACACTTGAAGCTTGCATCACCAACATGACTGACATCGAGCTAGATGCTGAAATCCTGGAATGTATCAACTACCTTGACAAACCATTTCGATTCAAAGCAACACCACCAGTTGAAAGTTTGGAACTGCCAAAGAAAGATCAAATCAAGTCTTCGATTGAAGAACCACCACAGCTGGAGCTGAATTTACTTCGAGCCATCTCAGGTATGCATTTCTTGGAAACTCTTCTGAATTACCTGTTATTATTTCTTCTTCACTAACATTGGAGCATGAAGAAAAGTTGCTGAGAGTGTTACGAGAGCACAAAAAAGCCATTGGCTGGACTATAGCAGACATTCGAGGCATTAGTCCATAATTTTGCATGCACAAGATCCTGATGAACGATGAGTACAAACCCACAGTGGAGCATCAACGGAGACTCAATCCAATCATGAAGGAAGTCGTGAAGAAAGAAATCATCAAATGGTTAGATGATGGCATCATTTATCCCATCTCAGACAGTAGTTGGGTGAGTCCTATGCAGTGTGTGCCGAAGAAAAGAGGAATTATTGTAGTCACTAATGAAAAGAACGAATTGATTCCGACAAGAACGGTGACTGGATGGAGAGTATGCATGGATTACCGAAAGCTGAACAAAGCCACGAGAAAAGACCATTTTCCGTTACCATTATTGACCAGATGTTAGACAGACTGGCAGGACATGAGTTCTATTGCTTTCTGGACGGATATTCAGGGTACAATCAGATTGCCATCGCACCAGAAGACCAGAAGAAAACTACCTTTACATGTCCTTATGGTACTTTTGCTTTCCGTAGGATGCCATTTGGATTATGTAATGCCCCTGCCACATTACAGCGTTGCATGATGGCCATTTTCTCAGACATGCTGGAGCAGAGTATGGAGGTTTTCATGGATGACTTTTCTGTATTTGGAGATTCTTTTGATCATTGTTTGCAAAATTTGGAACAGGTGTTACAAAGGTGCGAAGATATAAACCTGGTACTAACTGGGAGAAATGCCACTTCATGGTGCAAGAAGGCATTGTTCTTGGACACCGGATCTCACAAAAGGGGATTGAGGTAGACAAAGCAAAGATAGAGACAATTGAAAAACTACCTCCACCAACATCAGTTAAAGGTATTCGAAGTTTTCTTGGACATGCAGGTTTTTACAGGAGATTTATCAAAGACTTTTCCAAGATTGCTAAACCTCTATGCAATCTTCTGGAGAAGGATGTGCCTTTCAACTTCACCAAAGAATGCCAGGAAGCTTTTGATATCTTAAAACAGAAGCTGGTATCCGCCCCCATCATTGTAGCACCAGACTGGACCCTTCCATTTGAAGTGATGTGCGATGCTAGTGATTTTGTTGTAGGTGCAGTTTTGGGACAACGTAAAGCAAAGATTTTCCACACCATTTACTACTCCAGCAGAACTCTGAACGAAGCTCAACTCAACTACACAACCACCGAAAAGGAGTTGCTTGCAGTTGTGTACGCTTTTGACAAATTCTGTTCCTATCTGCTAGGTCCCAAAGTGGTGGTCTACACAGATCATTCAGCAATCAAATATCTGATCACGAAGAAAGATGCCAAACCCAGATTGATCCGTTGGATACTTCTTCTGCAAGAATTTGATGTGGATATTAGAGACAGGAAAGGAACAGAGAATCAGGTGGCAGATCATCTATCGAGGCTCGAGAATGGAGAAACAGCTGACAAAGATCTGTCAATCAAAGAAACTTTTCCAGATGAACAGCTATTTTCCATAAAACAACAGGAAGTCCCTTGGTATGCTGACTATGTCAACTACATTGTGTCAGGAAAATGGCCGTTGGAATGGACAACTCAACAACGGAATACGTTCTTCAAAGAAGTCAAGCACTATGTCTGGGACGAGTCGTACCTATTCAAACGGTGTGCTGATCAACTACTAAGACGATGTGTTCCACATGAGGAAATCAACAGTATTTTGCAGCTCTGTCATTTATCACCATATGGCAGACACTTCAGCGGAAACAAAACTGCAGCCAAAGTCCTACAATCAGGTTTGTTCTGGCCCACTCTTTTTAAAGATGCTTATCTTTTTGCTTTTCAACGTGACAGGTGCCAGAGAATGGGAAATATTTCCAGGAGAAATGAAGGACCATTGCAAAACATTATAGAAGTGGAAATATTCGATGTATGGGGTATTGATTTCATGGGACCCTTTGTTCCATCATTCGGAAATCTGTACATCCTGGTTGCTGTAGACTAAGTCTCCAAATGGGTCGAAGCAATTGCACTGCCATCCAATGATTCAAAAGTCGTGATCAAATTCCTGAAAAAGAACATTTTCACTCGGTTCGGAACACCTCGTGCAATCATCAGTGATGGTGGCTCTCATTTTTGCAACAGATACTTCGATACACTCCTATCAAAATATGGAGTTACTCACAAGGTTGCCACAGCTTACCATCCACAGTCAAATGGACAGGTTGAGGTTTCAAACAAGGAAATCAAAAGAATCCTAGAAAGAACCGTTGGATCAACAAGGAGGGACTGGTCAACAAAACTAGATGATGCATTATGGGCCTACAGGACAGCTTACAAGACACCCATTGGTATGTCCCCATATCGATTGGTGTTTGGGAAAGCGTGCCATCTGCCAGTTGAGCTTGAGCACAAGGCGTACTGGGCACTGAAGAAGTTGAATTTTGATTCACAAGCTGCAGGAGAGAAAAGACTTCACCAACTTAACGAATTGAGGAATTTCGCCTACATGCTTATGAGAAAGCCAGATTATACAAAGAAAAGACAAAGAAATGGCATGACCGAAGAATAGTGCACAGACAGTTGGGACCAAGGCAGCAGGTGTTGTTGTACAACTCGAGATTGAAACTTTTCCCTAGAAAGTTGAAATCTAGGTGGTCAGGTCCATTTGTGATCACTCAGGTTTTACCTTATGGAGCTGTTGAGTTAATGGATCCTAACACCAACAACACATTCAAGGTTAACAGTCAGCGTGTCAAACACTAATGGGGAGAATCATTTGAGTGACAAAAAAAAAGTGTCACACTTTCAGATCCAGCCTAACGTTCGAGAATAAAAGTCTAGCTGACGACTTTAAACTTAGCGCTCGTAGGGAGGCAACCCATGCAATTTGTGTATATATTGTGATTTTTGGTGTGATTTAATTTGGTGTGTTTAGTTTTTGCAGATTAAGTCATTTCAAGATGGAAGAAGCTCTCGCAAATCTTCACAAGCAATTTCCTTCTCTCCCTAAAAAATCTTTGATGAAAGTCTATAAAGCTCGCTTGGAACGGATGAGGTTACTAACAATTCACGGTGTTCATAATGATATTCGTTGGGTAATTGAAGCACGGGTCCGATTGGCAGGTGAGTCTTCTGACTCTTTTATTTCACATCTACTTGGTTTTGGAAGAAGCACCTATGCAAAGAAATGTAGAGCTAAGCAAATGGGTGTTTGTTACAAATGTGCACGATGGAATTGCAATACTCGTTGTCGTTCTTTAAGAATGGTGTCTGATAATCGCGAAGACAAAATTAATTTCATTAGGGATGGCTTGAGTAAGGAGTCTTTAGATGATATATCTTCGACTCTTGAGATGCATCCCAGTGGATATGTTCACATAGCCTTTCACAAATTACATACACAATTTCAAAAAGAAAGACAACAGTTAAGTCTCGGGAATCTGACTCAAAAGACCCTGTTTGCCAATTTATAAGAAAATTGGATGGGAAGCTTGTCCCTGACACATAGACGTCAACCAAACCGCTACTTTTCTTGTAAATATTATATCTCTTTGTCTTTTCCTAATAATTGTAATTTGTTTTGTTGTTTTCTTTTATTTTCTCCGACAGGATCCAGACCTTTTTGACTATCACGATTTGTTTAACTAATAATTGTCATTTGGCAGGTACTAGTGCTATTATTTTTTACTCACCCTTTTCAGGTATTATAAATTCAACTCATCATTGCACTTTTGAAGACATCCAGAGTAAAACATGGAAGCCACTTCAAGAAGACGAGTTGAAAACATCTGTGTGTTTTGCGGTAGTAGTGTTGGTACTAAACCACAATACGTAGAAGCAGCACAGGAATTGGGTCGAGTCTTAGCTGCAAGAAATATGCACTTAATATATGGCGGAGGAAATCTTGGACTTATGGGGATCGTTTCAAAGGCTGTACAGGAAGGAGGCAGTCACGTTTTGGGAATCATCCCAAAACCCTTGGTAGAGGCAAATCTTATTGAACCATCAAACGGAGAGGAACTGATTGTGCCAGGTATGTCTGAACGACTAGTGGAAATGATTAATCGTGCTGATGCTTTTATTGCTTTGCCAGTGGCTTGGGTACATTGGAGGAAATTTTTATTGTGCTATCTTGGACAAACCTGAACATACACCAGAAACCAATTGGACTGCTCAACGTTGATGGATTTTATGATTTTCTTTGTGTGTTTCTTGATGATGCTCGGAGAAATGGGTTCGTGTCAAAACCTTTAAAAGAACTCCTCTTTACTGCCAGAACTGCTCCGGATCTAATAGACCAACTCATAGCTTATTAACCACGAGTTGACCATATTCTTTCAAAGATAAATTAGTCTGAGGACGATCGTGGTAAGAGGCGTCGAATTAATCTGGATCTTAACCTTTAAATTCCTGTAGATTTTCATCTAACCAGGTATTATTTTCTAAACTCTACTGTTACTGTTTAAGACATTTGGGACAATGTCTCATTTAGGTTTGGGGGAGGGAATTAGTTGATTAGTACCTTGTTTTTAGTTTGTATGTTTTTTTTATTTTTAGTCCAAAATTTTTCGAAAAATACAAAAAAATTGAAAAATTTTCAAAAAATTACAAAAATATTTTGCGTTTTTGTGTTTTTACTAAAAAAGTGAAATTGGTAAAGGATAGCCGAGTAAGGAGTTTCCACTCCTGAGACGTATCTCAAACCTATTTCGAAACAAGTTAATTTTTGTTTATTTCCTTTTAAATTATTTAATTTGTAAATTCTCCATAAAACTGACTAAAATGGACCTTCATATGCCCAGTTGGCAGGTATTATCAACATGCATAGTAACATACAGACATGAGCTGTAATTGAAAAGTTTGTAATATTCAGTGCTCTAGTTTAATTGGAAGAAGCGTCTCAAAAAGTGATGGAGTAAAAAAAAAAAATCTGAAATCCGAGTTATTAAGTCTGTAAGGGTGTTTTAACACCTAGTGCCCTAAACCCAACTGGTTTGGGAGTCACTGGCCCAAAGCTCGCTACATGGATCAAAGATGCTGCAAAAATATATATATCTGAAGTCTGAGTAATTAAGTCTGTAGGGGTGTCTTAACACCTGGTGCCCTAAAGCCAACTGGTTTGGGAGCCACTGACCTAACACTCGTTACATAGATGGAAGATATTGTATATAAATAAAAAATAGAAAAGAAAAATCAAAAAAAAATCAGATAAATGAGAAAAATTATTTCATTGCTACAAAAAGGTGTGAAATCTGATAGAAATTTAGGACAAAAAATTACTCTCTTATCAATTGCACTTATGGCTGTTGTGGGCAAAAATGAGTAGATTAATATTTTATCGACTGTGTATATGGAGAATGGTAAAAATAATCGGAGAATTTATTTATTCGGTAATTTTGAATGAAACAAAACAACTATTGATTTGGAGTAGAAATTTCACCTGATTAGTCACTAACTTCTTTATTATCTTTTCTCTTGTCTTTTTGTTTTTGTGTGCATTAGTTTCACTACATTTTTACTTCTGTAAAACGTTTGTGGGTATCGTTGTTGTAAGCCCTCACGAGACTACAACTCGTCCACTAAGGACACTTAGGGGTTTAAAGGCTTGTTGCATACGCTAAATGCAACCGTGATCCCTACGAAAGTGGCTTAGTTAATTTATTTATGTTATTTTATGTTTTGCTCGAGGACTAGGAAAATTTTTAGGTTTGGGGGTGTGATGAGTGGTAAATCTATCACTATTTCCCACTCATTTAACCTAATATTTTGTATAGCCACCAAATTCCTTGCAAAGTATTTTCCACCAGCCAGAACAACAAAACTGAGGAATGACATCACATCTTTTGTACAACATGACTCAGAAACTCTCTATGAAGCTTGGGAAAGGTAAAAGGATTTGCTCCGGAAATGTCCTCACCATGAGATTCCAAAATAGCTTCAAGTCCAAACTTTCTATAATGGACTTTCTAGAATGATGAGAACCACAATTGATGCTGCTGCTGGAGGTGATTTAATGGCAAAAGGAGAAGATCAAGCCTGGGACTTAATCGAAGAAATGGCTAACAACAATTCCTTGTGGCCAACATAAATGAGCATGATCCAGAGAATTGCAGGAATTTATGAAGTTGGAGCCAATACAGCAGTCAACGCCAAGCTGGATCAGATATGTAAATTCATGGAGACTCTCAGCACGCAAAGTAATATTGGATCCACAAGTTCACCTTATGGAGAATGACCAGAGCCAAATCAACAAGAAGAGACGGTGAATTATGACAACAATTTCAACAGACATGGGAACAATCCATATTCCAACACCTACAACCCAGGGTGGAGGAATCATCCTAATTTTTCATGGAGCAACAATTCAGGATAGAAGAACAATCCACCACCTGGATTCTAACAGCAGAACTATCCACCACCCAGATTCCAACAGTAATAGAACAAATGTCATGAGTAGGCAAATGAACCAGGAATAGCAGAAGTGTTGACTCAGATAAAAAAATATGATGCTATGTTTCAAAGCCAATCAGCTTCTATTAAAGTACTGGAGAATCAAATTGGACAACTGGCCAATGCTCAGAGTTACAGACCACCAGGAAATCTTCCCAGTATTACAGAACAAAATCCAAGGAACCGAGGGAATGAGCAATGTCAAGCCATTACTTTAAAAAGTGGTACTGAGATCAATAAAGATGTTGGAATCAAGGCATCCATTGAAGAAATTCCAAAAGAAACAGAGCAACATATGGAGGAAAAAGAAGCAAAGGAAAAAGATCAAATCACTCAACCTCCACATTTTGCACAGCGTCTTCAGACAAATAAACTGGATAAGCAGTTTGCTCGTTTCCTGAAGGTGTTCAAAAAGCTGCATATTAACATCTCATTTGCAAAAGCGTTGGAAGAAATGAATAGCTATGTCAAATTCATGAAAGATATTCTTTCACGAAAATGGAGATTGGGAGATTACGAGACAGTAGCATTTACGGAAGAATGCAGCGCCATCATTCAAAACAAACTTCCCCCGAAGTTGAAAGATCCTGGCAGTTTTACTGTCCCATGCACCATTGGAGAACAATATATCGGTAAGGCTTTAAGTGATTTAGGTGCAAGTGTTAATTTGATGCCTTTTTCTATTTACATGAAACTGCAAATTGGAGAAGCAATGCCTACCTCAGTCTCACTGCAACTTCCTGATCGAACGCTCGCATTTCCGAGAGGAGTTATTGAAGATGTGCTGGTCAAAGTTGACAAACTCATTCTCCCAACAGATTTCATTATCCTTGACATGGAAGAAGACAAAGATGTACCTATCATCCTTGGGAGACCATTTTTGGCTACAGGTCGAACTGTTATTGATGTGCAAAAAGGAGAACTAACCATGAAAGTTCATGACCAAGAAGTTACCTTCAATGTTTTCAAAGCCATGAAATTCCCGAGTGATGAAAAGGAAGAGGAATGTTTCAGAATTGATGTCGTTGATAGTATCATCCAAGATACTGATACAATTCCCATGGATAAACTTGAAGCTTGCATCACCAACATGACTGACAGCGAGCTAGATGTTGAAATTCTGGAATGTATCAACTATCTTGACAAACCATTTCGGTTAAAATCGACACCACCAGTTGAAAGTATGGAACTCCCGAAAAATGAGCGAATCAAGCCCTCAATTGAAGAACCACCACAGTTGGAGTTTAAGCTACTTCTGAGCCATCTCAGGTATGCTTTCTTAGGAAACTCTTCTGAAATACCTGTAATTATTCTTCTTCGCTAACATTGGAGCAGGAAGAAAAGTTACTAAGAGTGTTACGAGAACATAAGAAAACCATTGGCTGGACTATAGTAGACATCTGAGGCATTAGTCCATCATTTTGCATGCACAAAATTCTAATGAACGATAAGTACAAACCCACAGTGGAGCATCAACGAAGACTAAATCCAATCATGAAGGAGGTCGTGAAGAAAGAAATCATCAAATGGTTGGATGCTGGCATCATTTACCCCATCTCAGACAGCACTTGGGTGAGTCCTATGTAGTGTGTACCGAAGAAAAGAGGAATTACTGTAGTCACAAATGAAAAGAACAAGCTGATTCCAATAAGAACGGTGATTGGATGAAGAGTATGCATGGACTACCAGAAGCTGAACAAAGCAACAAGGAAATACCATTTTCCGCTACCATTCATTGATCAAAAAATGGACAGACTGGCATGACCTGAATTCTATTATTTTCTGTACGGATACTTGGGGTATAATCAGATTTCCATCACCCCAGAAGATCAGGAGAATACCACTTTTACATGTCCGTATGGTACTTTTGCATTCCGCATAATGCCATTTGGACTATGTAATGTTCCTGCCATATTCCAACGTTGCATGATGGCCATTTTCTCAGACATGCTGGAACAAAGTATGGAGGTTTTCATGGATGATTTCTCTGTGTTCGGAGATTCTTTCGACCACTGCTTGCAAAATCTGGAACAGATGTTACAAAGATATGAAGATACCAACATGGTACTCAACTGGGAGAAATGTCACTTAATGGTGCAAGAAGGCATCGTTCTGGGACATCAGATCTTACAAAAGGGGATCGAGGTAGACAAAGCAAAGATTGAAACAATTGAAAGATTACCTCCGCCAACATCAGTCAAAGGGATTCAGAGCTTTCTCGGACATGCAGGCTTTTACAGGAGATTTATCAAAGAGTTCTCAAAGATTGCTAAACCTCTGTGCAATCTTCTGGAAAAGGATGTGCCTTTCAACTTCACCAAAGAATGTCACGAAGCTTTTGAGATCCTAAAACGGAAGCTGGTTTCTGCTCTTATCATTGTAGCACCAAACTGGACCCTTCCATTTGAGGTAATGTGCGATGCTAGTGATTTTGATGTAGGTGCAGTTTTGGGACAACGCAAAGTAAAAGTTTTCCACACCATTTATTACTCCCGTAGAACTCTGAATGAAGCTCAACTCAACTACACAACCACTAAAAAGGAGTTGCTCGCAATTGTGTTTATTTTTGATAAATTCTGATCATATCTTCTGGGTCCCAAAGTGGTGGTCTACACAGATCATTCAGCAATCAAATACCTGATCGTGAAAAAAGATTCCAAACCCAGATTGATCTGTTGGATACTTCTTCTGCAAGAATTTGACATGGAGATTCGAGACAGAAAAGGGACAGAAAACCAAATGACAGATCATTTATCGAGGCTCGAGAATGGAGAAATAGCTGCCAAGAATTGACAATCAAATAAACTTTTCCATATGAACAGTTGTTTGCCATGAAACAGCATAATTTCCCTTGGTATGCGGACTATGTCAACTACATAGTATCGGGAAAATGGCCTTTGGAATGGACAACTCAGCAGAGGAAGAAATTCTTCAGAGAAGTTAAGCATTATGCCTGGGATGAGTCGTACATGTTCAAACGATGTGCCGATCAATTATTGAGACATTGTGTTCCAAAGGAAGACGTTGTGTTCTGCAACATTGTCATTCATCACCATATGGCGGACACTTCAGCGGAAACAAAATTGCAGCCAAAGTCCTACACTCAGGTTTGTTCTGGCTCACTCTTTTTAAAGATGCTTACTTGTTTTCTCTTCAATGTGACAGGTGCCAGAGAACGGGAAATATTTCGAGGAGAAATGAAGGACCTCTACAAAACATTCTGGAAGTGGAGATATTTGATGTATGGGAGATTGATTTTATGGGAACATTTGTTCCATCATTTGGAAACTTGTACATACTGGTTGTTGTAGACTACGTCTCCAAATGGGTTGAAATAGTTGCACTCCCATCAAACGATTCAAAAGAGGCGATCAAATTCCTTAAAAAGAATATTTTCACTCGTTTCAGAACACTTCGGGCTATTATCAGTGATGGTAGCACACATTTCTGCAACAAATATTTCGATGCACTCCTATCCAAATACAGAGTTACTCATAAAGTTGCCACTGCTTACCACCCACAGTCAAACGGACATGTTGAAGTTTCAAACAGAGAGATCAAAAGAATCTTGGAGAGAACCGTTGGATCAACAAGGAGTGACTGGTCTACAAAACTGGATGACGCACTATGGGCCTACCGAACAGCTTACAAAACACCTATTGGTACGTCCCTATATCGAATGGTGTTTGGGAAAGCATGCCATCTTCCAGTTGAGCTTGAACACAAGACGTACTGGGCACTGAAGAAGTTGAATCTTGATCTACAAGCTGCATGAGAGAAACGACCTCACCAACTCAACGAATTGGAGGAATTTCACCTACAGGCTTATGAGAATGCGAGATTATACAAAGAAAATACCAAGAAATGGCATGATCGAAAAATAGTGCACAGATAACTGGAACTAAGGCAGCAGGTGTTGTTATACAATTCAAGGTTAAAACTTTTCCCTGGAAAGTGTAAATCAATGTGGTCAGGTCCATTTGTGATCACTCAGGTTTTACCATATGGAGCTGTTGAGTTACTTGATCCCAACACCAATGAAACATTCAAGGTTAACAGTCAGCGTGTCAAGCACTATTGGGAGAATCATTTGAGCGACAAAAAGAAAGTATCACACTTTCAGATCCAGCCTAACGTTCGAGAAGTCATATATAGCTGACGACTTTAAACTTAGCGCTAGCTGGGAGGCAACACATGCAATTTGTGTATATATTGTGATTTGGTGTGTTTTATTTTTTTATATTTAATTTTTGCAGGAAATGTCATTTCACGATAGAAGAAGCTCTCGCAAATCTTCACAAGCAATTTCCTTCTCTCTCGTAAAATTCTCTGATGAAAGTCTACAAAGCTCGCTTGGAACGAATGAGAATTATGACGATCCATGGTATTCCTAATGACATTCGTTGGGTAATCGAAGCACGGGTCCGATTAGTAGGTGAGTATTCTGATTCTTGTAATTCTTATTTGCCTGGTTTTGGAAGAAATATGCAAAGAAACGTAGAGTTAAGCAAAATGTGTTTGTTACAAATATGCACGCTGGAGTTGCAATACTCGTTTTCGTTATTTAGGAATGGTGTCTGATAATCGTGAAGATAAAATTAAATTCATTAGGGATGGCTTGAGTAAGGAGTCTTTAGATGATATATCTTTGACTCTTGAGACGCATCCCGGTGGATATGTTCATATAGCCATTCGTAAATTACATACACAATTCCAAAGAGAAAGACAACATGAAAGTCTCGGAAATCTGACTTTAAAAGACCCTGTTTGCCAATTTATAAGAATATTGGATGGGAAGCTTGTCCCTGACACATAGACGTCAATCAAGCCGTAAATTATTGTAAATATTATATCTCTTTGTCTTTTCTTAATAATTGTGATTTGTTTTGTTATTTTCTTTTATTTTCTCCGACAGGATCCAGATCTTTTTGACTAACACGATTTATTTTACTATTTATCTAATAATTGTCATTTGGCAGGTACTAGTGCTATTATTACTCACCCTTTTTAGGTTCTATAAATTCAACTCATCATTGCACTTTTGAAGGCATCCAGATTTGAGAAAGAAGTACATAAAAAAATGGAAGCTACTTCAAGAAGACGAGTTGAAAACATATATGTGTTTTGCGGTACTAGTGTTGGTACTAAGCCACAATACATAGAGGCAGCACAAGAATTGGATCGAGTCATAGTTGAGAAGAATATGCACTTAGTATATGACAGTGGCAATCTTGGATTAATGGGGATCGTTTCAAAGGCCGTACAAGAAGGAGGCAGTCCATTTCTGGGAAACATCCCAAAACCCTTGGCAGAGGTGAATCTTATTGGACCATCAAACGGAGAGGAATTAATCGTGCCAGGAATGTCTGAACGACTGGTGGAAATGATTAACCATGTTGATGCTTTTATTGCTTTGCTAGGTGGCTTGGGTACATTGGAGGAAATATTTATAGTGCAATCTTGGGCGAACTTGAACATACACTAGAAACCGATTGGGTTGTTTAACGTTGATGGATTTTATGATTTTCTTTATGTGTTTCTTAATGATGCCCGGAGAAATGGGTTCGTGACAAAACCTATGAAAGAACTCATCTTCACTGCCAAAACTTCCCCAGATTTAATTGACCAAGTTAATATATTATATTAAGGGAGATATCTAAAATAGTAGTAATGAAAATGGATCCTTTAACCCTAGTATTTTCTTTCATTGTACTTTTACCTTTTTAATTTCCAGCATTTACTTTTCAGTACTTTACTTTATGTCTTTTATTATTAAGATTTTAGTAGTTGAAATATGTGTCGTAGCTAAGCCCGTTATCTGGGGTTGTGATGAAATCCAATATCACCGGTTTATAAGGGATTATTTTATAGTTTGGGTAATATAGAGGTATATTTATTAAGTCTTAAGCTTAATGCGTCTTGTTAACTGGCGACTAATAAGATTGATCTGGTAAACTTAAAATAAACTTGACGAAGGAATTTTAGGTTTCGGCCTTAGACTTAATAGCCCACGATCTTCATTGAGATTATATAACCCTTTAATAGATTTCCTTACAAGATAGACATATTCCTGTCAGACGGGGGTAACCACAATTGGAGCTTAGTCTTAATGAATCCAGGTAATTTGATTGACATAGAAATATGATTTAATTAGGTTACACTGGTATTTGCATCCGAGCATTGACAGAGGCTTTTGCAGAATTTCGTGTTCCAGGTTAGTAAACCAATATATTATACAAATATAAAATAACCACCTCATCTTTTAAAAGATATTGGAAGAAATCACAACCCTGGATAGTTTAATAAATTTGAATTTTCCTCAACCAACTTTCGTGCCATTTTATTTACTTGTTTTAAATTTAAGTCACCATTCCAATCAATCAATCAATTCATTAGATACTAGTAATCATTTGACCTCATAAAACTAATAGCTTAGGTATTAAGTCCTCGTGGGATCGATACTTTTTATACTACTTGAATGATACGTGCGCTTGCGTTATACGTGTGTGACAACACCGGTCATGTACTCTACTGATAGTGAGGTTGATGATGAGATGCCAGAGTTGGAGGATACTAGTGACCACGATGGAGCTCCATACCCGCTGGATAACTTGTCCTTAGTGTAAAACGTGCTTTGAGTGCACAGGTTGTAGAGGATGAGAGTACGCAGCATAGGGAGAACATATTCCACACTAGGTGTGGTGTGAATGGAAAGGGGTGTAGTATGTGTTATACAATTATGACCCATAGCATCACTATTTGTAAGGAACATAGTGTTCTTGTACAAATTAACTATGTGACAAAGGAAATTGCTCTTTTATCATTTTGTAATTGGATTACTTGGATATATAAATGATAAAAGTCCATATGATTAGTACCGGATTAATAAGATATGAGACAGTTTTAATCCACGAAAGGTTTAATTACTAGTACTCTTAAATGTTGCAGCTATCGGGATAGTATGACAAGGTCATGATTATCCGATTACAGAGAATAGTTGCTGATGATCCGATATATGCTTCGTACGGGGAAGACACAATTCCAGCCCTAGGCCTAGCATGTGACATCCGATATTGGATCGTAATACACAATACATTGTATACTACGCCTGATATAGATTATATATTCTTCATTGAATATTTCTGGAGAATTGGGTAGGCACGGTGCTTTGCTAGAAGCCAACCATGTCTTGTAAATCGGTAAGAACGTGGTACCGGGTACGCACGTGTTCGGATAGTCCGATGACCGTATTTACTGCCAACATATCCAGGGATCTCTTGGGTCGCTTCCCAAAGATTCACCGATGACATTTGACTCGAACAAAATTAATCCGGGATTAATTATGAGAGAGAAAATTAATCTAGGATTAATTACGGTAAGAATTAATCTGGGATTAATCATGAGAGAAATTTATTCTGGGATTAATTGCGTCAAGAATTTATCTGGGATTAAATTCGTCTAGAAGAGAGAACGCGATTAATTTAGAATTAATCAGCAAAGTAAATTTAATAGTGAAATTGGATTTTACTATTTAATTTATTTAATTGGATAAAAATAATATATCAGATATATTAATTGAAATTGGATTTCAATACGGAATTAAAATTGGATTTTTAATTCAAGCGAACGAATTAATTTGGAATTAATTCGTAAGCGGCTTTTGTAATAATTTTGATAGGCATTATTATTTAATTAAATTGGATTTAATTATTTAGCGACGAAAAATTTGTTTTATCGGATTAAACGAAACCGGGACCAAAGTTGTGTTGTGTGTGACAACTAAATTTGGAATTTAAATGGTTGGGACCCATGACTTACATCAACTTGTCACTATTTCTGATGTAAGTGGTTGAAAAGTAAATGAGGCATTAACTTCACACAACTACACACTTAAACCAACTTTGGAAGTCAACATAAGTATTATGTTTTTGGAAAACAAAAATCATTATTCCTCTCTCTTCCTCCTCCAAAACCGTGAGCTCTCCTCTCTCCCTTGGAAATTTTGTTGCAAAATTTCAAGCAAGCTAGCACTTCAAGAGTTAAAAGAAGGTGATAGGGAAACTCACCCAAGTGTTGGAAACACTCAACAAAGCTTGGAGCTTTCATACAACAAAGAAAAAGTCTTGAACTTCATCCGATCATTGTAAGTTTTTCCGCAACTTATACTTATTAATTCACACACAAATCAATGTTTAGAGATCCTTGGTATGTCTAGGACACTAACAATGGTATCATGAGCCACCTAAACTTGATTTTAAATTCTATGGTTCATAACTTTAATTTGGGAATTTTATGCTTGGAGTGTCAAAATTCAAAATTGGTTGTTTGGTTGTGTTTAGATGATGATGAATTGGATTTGAGAAATTGATTGGATCAAATATTTCCCTAAAATCCAAGACATGGCCGAATGTAACCCTTAGAATGCTCATGGTGATTTTTTGAATTTGACAATTGGATGTGTTAAATATCATGAAATTGAATGTTGATTGTTGATTTAATTGGATTGAAATCAAAATTGGATGTTAATTTCATATGCTTTCCATGAGTGTGAGCATGTTGGATGAATTGATTTTGGTTCAATTTGTGTTGGGCATGAATTGAAATATTGAGCATGATTAATTGGATTAATTAGTGTTTTAGAAACATTAGATTAATTGATTAATTGTGCCTATTACACTTTAAATTGAATTAATGTGTTTTTGAAATATTATGTTATTTTAATTTGTTGTAATTTGGCTAATGGGCTTGGTTGGGCCAAGTTTGGTTTTGGACAATTGGGTTGGATCCAATTGGGCCTAAAACCATTTCCATAAAGTCCAAATATGACTTTTGGGCCTTTAATAATTTAATTGGGCCTAATGGGCCTAAATTGATTTTTGGGATAGGGTGATTCCTAATTGGGCCTTGGCATTTTGGGTTTGATCCATTATGGCCAAAGCCCATGCCTAAAGAATTAATTGAAAGCCAATTGGACTTTAATTGAATAGTATTGGATGCTAATTGAGCCTTTGAGACCCATTTAGATTGGATTTGGAATCCAAGTCTAAAAGGCACGCCTTGTGTGAATACTTGGATGAATTTATATGAATAATGTATATCGGATGGATATTAGTCGGGTGGGGGTAATTTTGGAAATTGTTGTAAGTATGGAACTTATTTATTAAATTGGACATGTGTGTCCAGCCTTTCACCTCCTTATCTCTTTGTATTTCTCTTCTCACCAAATCCCCTCAATGCAAATGAGATTTCTCTAATGTATTATGTAATTGGGTAGAAGTATGTAAAGTGCTAGCGGGAGAGAGGAAATAGAGTGATTTGTTCTAGGAACAAATTGTATTATATATCCATCCGCATATCATTATTAATTTTATTCACGCCTTATTATGCTTTTAGAATGCATGTTTAAGGGTGTATGATGAGACATAATCAAAGATAATAAATTGATTGCCAATTTACATGAAAAACCCTCATTAAATATTAAGCGTTTTCCTTCAATTGAATGGTTCTTTCTCAAGATCCAAGATTGGCTTTGATTTGTTGGCTAAAGTCAAGATCATTGTCCATTGTAGATGTGTTTGAACCATGAAGGCTTTGTTATATATCGCATGTCTTGGGTAGTTGTGACTTGTTGGCCAAAGTCAAGGTCACTTATGTACATCGACGTGGATTACGAAGCTTTCCCACTGTCAATGGGTCACGCTTAACTGGAATCATTAAGCTTGTTGAGCCAAAGCCAAGGCTTAGTTGATTCAGAGGAAAAGGTTAGGAAATATATATTGGATATATATCTCGGACTTGGAGGTCCACCTACCGGATCTAGGAATTGGATGAGATCCAATTGATCTTAGAGATCTACCTAGTTAAGTTTTATACAGCTTGTTGGCCAAAGTCAAGGTTGTGTGTTATTTAACGAGATCCTAGCCCACTAGGAAACTGGGTTTCCCAAGTACTCAACAGAGGGTTAGAGGCTCGCCGAAAAATAATGGGAGGCTAGTATTAAATTTGCAATTTCATTTAATACTTACTAAACGCGCTCTTTTAATTTTATTTTTCATCGTTATAAATATATTAGTTGGACTAATATTTATTTTATTGCTTTCTTTGAACAGTTAGACCGTACTAGCCACTACTCCACTTGTAGTTGGTTATATAGTTGGACTATAGTAACCATTACATTTTGAGTGTACCACATATCGTTGATTGAATAGTTGGACTATTGCAATTGAGATGGCTGGAAATATTAGCGTTAGGGACATCGTCATAGGCGATAATGTCTTTAACGGCTCCAATTTTCCAGATTGGGAGATGAATCTTAGGATAGTCATGGGAGCCGAGAAGTTACTCTATGTCATAGAGAAACCTCTCGGGCCTTAGCCCGGAGTTGAGCAAACAGTAGAGCATAAGTTTTGGAAGACTCATCGTGATGATAACTTTAGCGCTCAATCCGTAATGCTTGCCCCAATGAATCCTCAATTTCATCGTCAGAGCAAAGGATTGGATTCTTATAGTATGATGTTGAAATTGAAGGATCTTCACAGGTCTAATCTTAGATCTCAGAAGCATGAGTTGTGAAAGAAGCTCTTTCGCTCGCATATGTCAGAGGGTACATCTGTCGAGCACTATATGTCACAGATGATTGCTGACATCGAACAGCTAGGTCAGCTGGGCATAACCTTCGAGGCTGAGACTTCCATAGATTTGATCTTACAGTCTATGCCCGAGTGTTGCGGCGGGTTCATCATGAACTATAATATGATGAACCAAGAAAAGACTATTGGAGAGTTCATGGTAATGCTGAAAGAAGCAGAGCCACAGCTTCTAAAGGGCAAGAAGCACGAGACGCACCTTACTTCGACATCCCAGATGGCCAAGGCTTTGCCGAAGGCTTCTAGGGGTGTGAAGAAAAGGAATAAGAAGGGCAAGGCTAAATCATCACAGTCTTCTGGGAAGACTAAGGACATATCCCAAGACGTCTGCCTACATTGTGGCAAACGGGGTCACTGGAAGCGTGACTGCTGTGAGTACAAGGCAGAGTTGAAGGAAGTGAAGACGGGCAAGGCTCAGGCTTCATGTATGTTTATTATAAACATGTCTACTATTGGTTTTAAAAAATTAAATTTTTGATTCTGAATGTTTTACTCACATATGTACTGGTGTGCAGGATCTGCTGATTAGCAGGATACTGGCTTCAAATAAGATCGACCTACAAGTCAGAAATGAGACGAGAGTCGCTGTTTTGGCCGTTGGGACCTATGTTTTGTATCTGCCCTTGGGACATGTAATTACATTAGGTGACTGTTATTTCGTACCTAGTTTCACTAGGAACATCATCTCTGCATTTTGTTTAACCCGTTACGGGTATACCTTTGTATTCCGGAACACTGGGTGTTCTGTATATAAAGATAACATTTTGATATGTACAGCAGATGTTAATAATAGTCTTTATATTTTGAATGTAAATGAATCTCAAACATATAATATGATAAACAAAAGGCTCAAACTGAATAAATCAGATGAAACTTATTTGTGGTATTGTTGTCTGGGACACATTAACAAAACTCGTATATCCACACTTTCGAAGAGTGGATGACCGGTGCTATCACACGCGTATAACGTAAGCGCACGTATCGTTAAAGTAGTACAAAAAGTATCGATCCCACGAGGACTTAATACCTAATCTATTAATTTTATGAGGTCAAATGATTACTAGTATCTAACAAGTTGATTGATTGATTTGAAATGGTGATGATTTTTAATTTAAAAACAAGTAAATAAAATTGCACGAAAGTAGGTTTAAGAAAATTCAATATTAGGAAACTATCTAGGGTTGTGAATCTTTCTAATATCTTTTAAAAGATGAAGTGGTTATTTCATGTTTGTGCAAAATATCGGTTTACTAACCTGGAACACTAAATTATGCGAAAGCCTCTGTCGATGGTCAGACGCAAATACCCAGTATAACCCAATTGAACCATATGTCTATGTCAACCAAATTACCTGGATTCATTAAGTTTAAGTTCCAATTATGGCTACCCCCGCCCGACAGGTATATGTCTATCCTGTAAGGAAATCTATTAAAGGGTTATCTATCCTCAAGGAAGATCGTGGGCTATTAAGTTTAAGGCTGAAACCTAAAATTCCTTTGTCAAGTTTATTTTAGATTTACCAGATCAATCTTATTAATGGCCAATTAACAAGACGTATTAAGCTTAAGACTTAATAAGTAAACTTTTAAATTACCCAAAATATAAAATAACCCCTTATAAACCGGTGATATTAGAATTCATCACAACCCCAGATAACTAATTTAGTTACGACACATAACTAGGGCTAGTAAAAACTTAAAAGTAAAAGACATAAAGTAAAAATGTTGAAAAGTAATTGCGGTAAAGTAAAAGCTGAAAAGTAAATTACAATAAAATAAAATGCTAAGGTAAAATGATCAACTTTTACTACTACTAATTTAGATATCTCCCTTAATATAATATATTAACTTGTGATTATTTTACCAACCAGCCATATAGGCGGTAACCTGATTAAGTCAAATTAAATACAACCAGCCACAAAGGCGGAACCAAAATAAACCTGCCATATAGGCGGTAAGAAAATTTAATTACCAACCGACCAATCTGGCGGTATCCTTGCTTAGTCAGGTTTAAACCAGTTTAAAATGAATTACCAACCGACCAATATAGCGGTATCCTCATTAAGTCAAATTTTAAATAGTGAATATATTATATTTAAGGGAGATTAATCTAAATAACAATAGTAAAAGAATTATCTTTCACCCTAGCAGGGGGAAGTTACCTCCTCACGTTGAATAGTAAAAACTGTAAAAGTAAAGAAAGTAAATTACTATTATTACATAACGTAATTAAAATTTATTACAAAACTGAATTTTAAAAGAAACTAGATAGAAAACTCCCTATTTACATCAGAGAATTCAGCGAGGAAGGTACATCTACAACTGAAACCTCGAGCTGAATTTATAGGCCTCGGTAGGCTTCAGACTTCGCGACGCGCAAGGCTTTACGCGTCGTGACGTGACACGTGTCGACTTCTGGTTCGTCGACTTCAGATTCTTATCTGACACGTGGTATTTCGGATAAGATGATAAGGTGACACATGGCAAGGCGGCTGGCAACTCAATGATTATGCTGACGTGGCGCTGACGTGGTGATGACGTGGCGAAAGTGATTGTCGGCACCATAAGATTGCGACACATGACACTTCATGATGGCTGATGATGACGTGGCGATGACGTTGCATGTTGACTCGGTCAACTGGTGATGTGGACGATGACGTGGCTGACACATGGCGATACGTGGCGATGGCGATTGTCGGCACCGTAGGATGATGACACGTGGCACAGCG
>SKCR01022516.1:0-34622 GCA_019454045.1 Zanthoxylum bungeanum
ATGAGAGTAGAGATAGGCAGTTTGATAGAGATCATAGGCGAGGTGATAGGTATGGGTACGATGACGGGCATGAGTATGATGATCGAAGATACCGCAGTGTGAGGGATGCAATAGATGGAGATTTGGGGAATATTAAGATGAAAATTCCTTCATTCCGAGGAATAAACGACCCATAAGCATATCTTGAATAGGAGAAGAAAATCGAGCTATTCTTTAATTGCATTAATTGTTTAGAGGGCAATAAGCTTAGATTTGCAGTTATTGAGTTCACAGATTGCGCTTTGATTTAGTGAAATCAGTTAGTTACTATTAGGAGAATGGACCATGAGAGGCCTATTGAGACTCTCATGCGAAAGCAATTTATATCCAGCCAGTACTATAGGGAGTTATACCAAAAGTTATAGAATCTCTATCAAGGATCTATGAGTGTAGAGGATTATTACACAGAGATGGAGGTTTGCTATGATTAGAGTAAATGTAGTGGATGATAGAGAGGCCACTATGGCGAGATTTTTATGTGGATTGGATCCATGCCTCAAGGCTTGACATTTGGATGCTTCATGGTTCATGTCAGGAAAATAACTTCCCCATGTAAGTAATGGAAATGGGAATCCTCTTCCATATAAATATAGGCTTATTGCTCATAAGAAAGGTTGACCATTTTGGTTAATTAAGGAGAATGTCTACAATAAGAAAATGTTAGTAATTACATTGTGAAGATGTGAATTTATTTCAATAAATTTGTAAATAAATTCTCTAACTAGTAATGCATGTATAATTAGATTCTTAATTGGTTAAGTTCATATATTTGTTCCATATTAATTTGGATATGTTCCTTTAATATCCTAAAAACTTCATGGTGTAGGTGATAAAATCTATGGTTTATTATTCATGGACATTGAGATAAGATTTGTCCATTTAGTAGCACCTTAGGATGACATAGCCTTAAAGTCAAGTTAAGGGTCATGTTGCCACACGGGAAGAACATGAGGACTTAAAAGAGGATCTTATCAATTTATTCCAACCTAGGATAATAAGCTCATGGGAAGTATATGAATGCAACTACAAAAACGAAAGTAGCTGTGATTCGAGAGGAAGGTAGCAATGGAGGGAGAGAAATATCTGCTGCGTTTTACGCTGCTGGTTTTGAACCGTGGGACGTTACAACTTCTGGCCTTCTTAATGTGTCATCTCTCTGGATGAGTTCCATGGTGAGGAGAGTGTATTTTCCCAATGATGGTGTTCTTGCTCCAGAGCGTTGCTTATGAATCATACCTTGGTCACCAAATGCAAGATTTTTTTTCCATAATAAATCAAAATCACAACACCCAATTTACATAAACTTCCAAAACAACAGGAGCTTAACAATAGCACTGAAAAGTCTTTGAAACCCAAATATACACACTTTCAAACTTAACAAGTAATAAACATAAAGAAAGCTCCTTCACTTATTTGAATAATAAATGCTATTGCCTACAAAAGCTTCAAGTGTGGAATCGGATGACACACAAGTGGTGTAGCCATTTCTGCTGCAAAACCTGACCCTGTCCTCAAATCAACTTTCTCCCCATTCTTGACTTTCCAATCAAAGCATTGAACCAAAGCTCCCACTGCTGCATGCATCACAAGCATAGCAAGTGATGCACCGGGGCATCCTCTGCGTCCGCTCCCAAATGGAAGATACCGAAAATTCTGACCCTTAAACTCCATTTGATGCTCACCAATTTTCTCACCAGACTTTTCCAAGAACCTCTCAGGCATGAACTCATCAGGATTAGTCCACAACTCAGGGTCTCTCATAATTGCATACACATTAACCAGCATTCTTGTTTTGGCCTTGACAAAGGAACCATTGACCTTGCAATCTTCCGCACATTCTCTGATAATCAATGGTGCTGAAGGGTGAAGTCTTAGAGTTTCACGGATTACAGCTCGAAGGTAAGGCAGATTTTGGACGTCTGATTCTTTGATTATCCTGTTGGGTCCAACAACTTCATTGATCTCTTCTCTAAGCTTGTTGAAAGCTTCTGGACGATTCAGGAGCTCTCCAATGGCCCATTGCATTGCTGCTGACGACGTGTCCGTGCCAGCCATGAATATGTCCTAATCAAAGCAAATAACATTATAAAGGATATTTGATTGGTAATATAAACACAACTTTAAAATAGAACTTACAAGCAAGAAAGACTTGATGTCCTTTTTAGTTAACTTGAGTTCTGCATTTGGGTCCCTATAAATCTCCAACAAAATGTCCATAAGATCCTTCCTTTGATCTCTATCAAACCCATTCTTGGCCTTCTCTTCATGTTCTTTCAAGATCCTCTCCACAATCTGATCAAACTTGAGCAACGCAGCAACAAGCTTCTTCCCACTCCCGGAGAAATCAAATATTTTCAAAGGACCCAAAACATCACCTACACTTACTTTACCTGCAAGCTTCAAACAAGTCTTAACCAACCCTTCAATCTCTTCAGCTTCATTGTGACTCCCCGAACACCGTGTGCTCATAGCCATCCTGCAAATAGTATTATTTGTCAAAGTTGTTAGTTTACTACTCAAAACACAAGGCTTTCCTTCTCTGTAACATTTCATCACAGATTCCACTAGCTTGATCTTCTCTTGCTCGCGTACATCAATGAACTTATCAAGCTGAGGAACGGCTAAGAGCCTTGTCATGCATAGCTTCTTCATGAACCGCCAGTAGTCACCATACTGAGCAAGAACAAACCTTGATCCTCTATAAATGAAGTACTCCGAGGAACCAAACTCAGGTCTAGATGAAAAGTTCAGCTCTTGGGTCTTGAATATTTCTTTGGCAACCTCAGCATTAGATACAACAACACATGTTGAGGCACCAAGACTAATCTGCATAAGAGGGCCATAGCGGCGAGCTAGGGTTTGGAAGGATCTTGGCAGGACTTTGCCTACAAGGTGAAGGTGGCCGATAAAAGGAAGTGCTGGCGGGCTAGGTGGCGGTGAGATCGGACTCAGAGCTGGTTTCAAGTATGCTTTGATAAAAGAGTGAATAAAAAGAGCAGTAATGAACCAAATCAGGAACATGAGATAGTATAGGAAGTCACCAGCACTTGTGATAGCCATGGCAATTAGATGATTTATTGCTTGAGCTTCAGGGCTTCTAAGGAGAGTGATTAGTGAACTTGTAACATGCATTATATAGAGATTTTCAAGTTGCGAATTTAAAATATTTCATGCCCCCAAGTTTTGATATGGTTAGAACTTATCGATCAAAAATTAAGTCAAAAACAGGACAAACACAAAGGACTTGTTATTTCTTTAGCATTGTCCCATGTGTTAACAATATCTGTGCATGCAAATTGCAAGCATCCAAATTGCAAAATCAATTCATTTTTTAATCTTAGAAAAAGAGAATCTTGCTTCATAATTAGACAAACAAGGCGGGGGGAACCTTTTACTAATAAAGGTAGGGTTATTTTACTAATAAAGGTAGGGTTATTTTCGTGGGGTAGCTTATGAAACCTAATAAATCAATTAAAATTAACAAATGAGAACATCAGTTGATTGCAAAGTCTTAAAACTTTTGATGAAATTATTAGATCATATACGTAATTTGTGGGGAAATTAGGTGTGGTCCTAGTACGAACTTGATGTGGTCCAGTCACATTATTAAGCACAGGGTAACCATCAATCTTAGGCTCCCATTTTGATTGCCTGCTGATGCATTTGAGACATAAAATATATAAATGGGTCCGTTAAGAACAATATCAAATATTCAAATTCCATCTCATATCATCATTTTGGCATCTATCATTTCGAAATGGAATCTGAATTGCAATCATGTAATTATTCATAAACTGACTTCAACACAACTTTGATGATCCCGAAACTTTAAAAAAAATTTCGGAATAATGATATCCCGAATTTTAGTTAGGCCTTGATTATCAAGAATAAGTTTGCTGCAAAATAATGTAGCTGTCGATCAACTTGTGAATTTTTCATGTTTTTGGGTTGTTCTTTTGACGGAAACCTCTTGGAGTGACACCAAAAGCTTACGCTTTGAATATGCGGGTTAGAGAGGATTTGGGTATACATTTATGTAAAGATCGTACTCAATTGCATAAGGCTCCCTTTAGAAGGAATAAATGAAAAAAAATTTGATGTACACAGTTTTATTTATGTTTTCCACATAAACGCTGTTTTCGAACTTTAAATCGATGACCAAATAGATAACGAGTTAACATTTAACCATCATGTGCTTGACACAACCGTCATATTTATAAATAAATGGACCTCAAAATCATGCATAGTATCTCACCTGCTTGCTTTGATATTGTCGAGTACACATATCAAACCGCATCAATGGGCACCATTATTGACTGCAGATAATGGGCACCATTATCAAACTACATCTTGTTACTCCTCTGGCTCATCACTACTCTTTCATTTCTCCTGCACAAAATAACCAAAACATGGACATCAGCATTGCATTTGCAAAGCCAAGAGATACTGATAGGATACATATACTCTAATTAGACAATTTCATATCTTCAAGATGAATAAATTCTCCTCTGATTAGAGTACAAGGAAAGCTGCTTTGCGGCGGAAGTATGAAGGTGTCACTCAAAGAGAGACCTCACAGGCAACAGCATGAACTGTAGGCTTAAAAGCAGCCAAATCTTCAGCTTACATTGTCCCATGCCTGCTTAAGAAAGCTTTCCTGTTCTTTTCTTGCATGAGATGATTGACGAATCACAAACTATGTATCATTGAAAAAAATTATTACCAGGCAACAAAAAAATTAACTATGAAAGAGAGTCATAGCTTCTCACACAACCATGAAACCAGATGAGTCATTGAGACTGAAATTGTGGTACTGGTACCTAAAGGAAAGCAGCCTAAGCAGAATATAGTTATAGTAGCTTCCATGATCAAAGAATGATGATGACAGAGCAAAAAATAAGTGAAAAAAAAGGCAAGGATAAACAAGCAAACTATTAAAATGAGTTAGAACTCACCTAAAGATTATGTAATTGCATCTCTCTGCAGAACAAGTAACAACACCATCACCATCCATCAGAAATATGCAGGCAACTATTAAGAAATTGCACCATAGGGTACAAAACAAACTGAATTGGATAATGCCTGCCGAAAAACTACTGCAGGAATTATAATCAACATTGTTAAAACTACCACAGAGCATATGTTAGACTCCAAATTTCTTGTAATGACTAATGGAAGCAAATGAAAAGAAATAATAGATTCATTCCAAAGATTTAAGAGTTCTGCAAGTGTTTACAAAGAAGTTAAATGGAAATAAAGAGAAACAAACAAGAGACAACAAGGAAACCATACAAGCAAGGCACCCACTGGTGTTGCCCAATTTCCCACTCTCCTCACACCTTACACCAATTGCAAAAGAGTCAAAAAGATCCCTCCCTCATACGAAACTAACAAATATATACAAAACACACACACTCTCTCTTGCCCTCATCATTACTCCTAACTAATTCCCTGCCATGTCAGCTGCCACTAAAATCTTCCCAGACAGCTTGTCCTCACCCTTACTCCATTCTTTTGTCATATACCTGATGCATTGTAGGCTTAATTAATCCTTGAAACAACATGTGCTGGCCTACTGTTAATACCCATTTCAAGTTCTTCAATTGGGCTAGCATTGGTGCCAATCGAGGGCCTATAAGTTGTTGCTCCAGGTCCCTAACAGCATATTTGTAAACAAAACTTTCACCAAATATTGTTCATTATTATTAAAATGTTATACTACGTTGGCAAAGACCTAAAGAAGAAATATCACAGAAAATGAAATACAGAAATGATATCACATTGTTTAAGGATAATACGTAAAGTCCTACAGAAAACTTCAAAGAATGAAGGCAGCAAAAGAAATGCCTACTGATTGCCTAGGCTTTCAGCAACAATGTTAACAAGCAACGAGCAAAATTGCCCTCATCTGTACAATTCATCTTAGCTAGATGTCAGTAAACAAAATAACAGTATCAATTAAACCAAGATATGTAATCTATAATAGAATATCATCAGTGGATGACCATGTCGGAAATGGTATTGATCATCAGAGGATGATCAATCTCACTGCACAGGGCCCAAGCTCATCTACCAATCCTGGCTGTTGATGTCCTCTACAACAGAATTTTGAGATAAAAAAAAGCAATCAACGCATTGACATCAAAGTGCGAACTCTTTTTTCCCTCTCAGCTTTCTTAGCAGTTGGGGTTCTCTTCAGTTTATTCAACTCCTCCATCACAACCTTCTCAACTTTGTCAATTGAGTTCAGAAGTTTCTTCTGTGGTGTGAGAGACTCCAACTCTGCACCAGACTGATTTGTGATATCAAGCAAAATCTTAGGCACTTTACCAACAGAAAGTGGACAATGCTTCACACCCAAGGTTGTAATTGGGGTCCTCATAGATAGATCATGCTCTAGTGGAGCACCTGACAGTGGCACAGAAGAATCATTGTCTCTCTGGGTGTGGGACATTGGAGTCTCCATTTGTAGGCCTTCGACTTCTCCCAAATGAGCTCTTCTCCTTTCAATAGCCTAAAAAACCAGAGTTAAAATTATCAAAAACCAAGTTGAAGAAGCCTTGAACAACTATGAAACAGAACTGCCAAAAAATATTACTTATGACTCGATGGAAGTCTAATGATATCTCTGACTCGAGAATTGAAGACCCAAATAACAGGAGTAACTCTTTTTTGACTTCAGTACATGCAATCAGCACGGCTAACTCATTCTGAGGTTGACAATTCCTGTTTTCACCAACATATTTGTTTAATAAACCATCCAAAAAGGACCCATTCTCCCCCTAAATCACTGTGAATGCAAATGCTACACCGCATGAATATGATATTGGCCAAAAGGATGCTCTGACATCACCACCACAAGAACTGACCCATCAACATCAAATACAACAGCCTCAACTGGTATGAACTGAACCAAAACTATCTACTTAGATAACTGAATGGTTCTATGATATCTCTGACGTAAGAATTGACAACACAAAAACAGGAGGAACTCTTTAGGACATCTCCAACCCAAAAACCTATTTTGGTGCAATTTTCACACTAAACTAGTGCAACTTTAACACCATTTATCTTTTCTAACTCCAACCCATTACACCAATTATTAAAGAAACATTCAGATCATCTTCAACGGGCTCTGAAACTGCAAGCATGAGACATCGATCTGGACTCCTAATTATAGAGGTAAAGTGCCGTTAATGTTTGATTAAGACACTATTAGTGAAACAAAAAATTATGGATTTAAAAAATTGTGCCAAATGAACAGTGTTTCCCCAAATTTGTCGCAACACTGATAGCACCTCGCTGGGCCAATACTGCATTGGAGAAGGCTTTAGAACCTTAGTATATGTAATCAGCAGGCTGAATGAACCACCGGGGATGAACTCTTGACTTAAACAATCCAAAACAGTACCCCATCACCTAATTCTGAATGCAAATGCACACCACAATAACCATCTCCTCAAAATCAATATAAAACAGCTTCAACAGTTATGAACTCAACCAACAAATTATTTGGATACTAAATCTTAAAATCTACAGAATGGACACAAAAGAACTGAAATAATAGTACATTCCATTTACTCAATAGCAAAAATGGTGATTCAATACAAGACCATCAAAAATCCATCTAAAGAAAAGAAATGCAGCTGCAATCACTCTCCATATCAATGATGGGCACATAACATTATCCACAAAGGTCTTCAACAAGATAGACAATAATATACCAACTGAACTTAACTAATTGACATAACTAAGTGAAAATGCAAAAGAACACTATACATCAAATGAAAAAGGTATGATTTTTTTCAAATTCAATAAAAAGAAACCTAATTCCTAAAATGCAGGACAAATCTATAAATTGATTTAAGAAATTTCATGTACCCAAGACCCAATCACTGAGCAGAAACTAAAGATCATTTATTAAAATAACTTATAAAGAATTAAATTTCAGTTTTTAAAAAAATCCATCAAAATTTGGAGCAATACCCTCACAACAGCTGTGATATCCCTAAGAGGCGTCCTTGGGTACCAAGAAGGTAATACAGAGCGTCCTCTTCGAGCACTTCCAACTGGCGTATTCTCTCTCCCTATTGGTCCACGTGTCACCGACGCAGATCCAAACCCGTTCCTCCTTCCACGTGCAACGCCGCTACTCGGGGTCCCCAATCTGCCACCACCACTTCCAGCAACTCTCGTTTGAACACGTGGCGTCGCAGCAGCAGCAGCCGCTCTACCGAGTGGAGATCCGAGTGGATTTGGAGTATTTTCCGGTTCGTCGTGAAAGATTCTGAGAACACCGTGCCGTCTTTGAGCAAAGACGATCGCGACGTCCACCGGCCTCACGAGTCTGTCACGTGCCTCTGGCATTGCTGCTTCGTTTATTGATTTCTTCCGAAAACTGCAAAAAACAAGATAGTGAATTACCAAGAAAACGAAGTTTTCATAAATTCCAGCATCGTCTTTAAAGAAACCGAGAAACGTCACATTTTCCAGGAAATCAAAATGCTCTCGATAAAATGAGAGATGTTCTCGATAACCAAACAACGTAATTTTACCTTGATGATAAATTCAAGACCGCAGAAGAATGAAGAACAAGAAGAGGACTCTGTTCTTTAAAAATATAAAATGAGGAGGCTAGGGTTTGGGTGGGTAGCTGCTGTGCATCAAAAGATGAAGAAGAATAGAGAGGAGAGAGAAGCGAATTTGGCAAATTTTCGAAATGAAATTTTTGGCGGTCTTATAGAAAATGTGCTGTGGACGTGGATGATCAACAAAAAAAAAAAAAAAAATAGCACGTGCGGGGATGATTCGAAATTCGAATTTTCTTAAGAGCGGGCGATGCGAACGAGCCTTTTTTCGGGTGTTTGAAAGTACTCCTTTGCCCCTATATCTAGTACGCTGGATTATTCTTGACTTGATTTTAAACATTATTATTCATATTTGATCCCACTAATTTATTTTTATAAAAACGATTAACATCATTAATATTTCGGTACAATATGTCGATTATATATATATATATATATATATATATATATATATTAAATATTCTTAAACTTTCTCATTGTGTCATATTGTGGTTTCATATTAAAATTATAAAATTAAAATATCTCTGTAATTATTTTTTATTTATTAAATAATAAATTTAAAATAATAAATTATTAAGAAACCTATTATAATATAATTTAATATTAAAGTAAGAAACATATTAATTTAATTAATATTTTAATTTATTATTATTGAATTATAAAAGAGGCCTTATCTTCCCCCTGGTATGGATGACGTGGTACCACCAACCAATTAAAAAATAACATGTTTAATTTTCTTCCTATTTTTTAGTTGTTTTTTTGACTTTTTAGCACGCGTGGCAAAGGATGATTGGCTTGTTGCATGGATGACGTGGTACCACTGTTGCACCAAAGATTTTCTCCCTCCCCTGACAGTTACTTTTTTCTTTGTCTCCCCTGTAATTCCGAATTTATCCCTTATCTTTTTTAAAAATTCAATTTTCCAAATAAACAAAATATATCCCACTTTTTATATATTGATATATATATATATAATATAAAAATAACATAAGTATTTATTTTATTTTATTAATTAATTTTTATTTTATAATTTTTTTAAAAATTTATATTTTCCTTACTTTATATTTTTTTTTGTTTAATAAATATTACAAATTTCATATTTATTATTATTTATTTTGTGTTCATTTAATTTTTGTGATTATTTTTTAATTAATTTAACACTGCTTATGTATTATAAAAAATTTCTCATGTATATTAGAAAAATATTTATTTAAAAATAGTACAAATAACAACATAAAAATTACACTTTAAAATATAAAAACATAAATTCTAATATATGTTGCCTCTAAAGTCTTCTTCTGGCGCACTTGGTGATATACCCAATATTTTGTAGCATAATTGATTACGAATACTATAACGAGTGGCCCATTTTCGGAATTAAAAGAAAAATCTAAAAAAAAAAAAAAAAAAAAGGGGAATTCCCTATTCCCCATTCTTCTTCTTTTTTTTCTTTTTTTTTTTTTATTTTTCTTTTAATTCCAAAAAAAATGTATGAATAGATACGAAATTTATTTTATGAAAAGACTTTCAAAATATTTATTTTATAATTTAATTTTATTTGGTTAAATTATATTATTTTAATACATAAATAGTATTAATTAAATTAAAAATGAATCAAAAAAATAAATGAATAGATACGAAATCTGTAATATTTATTAACAAAAATCAAAAAATAATTAATAATTAATAAAATGGGAAAGTGAGTTATAATTAGTATATAATTATCTTCAAATTAATATATATAAATACATAAATTTTGTAATATGTAATAATTGTTTGAATCATTTCACACAATGAGATAGATAGTATGGTAAATTTATTAGGGGACAAAGAGGAGGGGAATGGCAAGGGGTGGCAGGGAGGGGTGGGATGATCAATTTTCATTATAAAATTAAAATAATGAAACTTATTATAATAAGAAAAAATATTATAATCTCTCATTAAAATTAAAAAAAAAACACAAATGATATTTAATCTCTACAATTAACATTTACAATTAATTTTTTTTATTAAATTATAAAATTCAAATATTTTTACAATTAATTTTGTATTAAATAAAAAAATTATTACAATAAAAATACATATTCTAACTTTATAAGAATTATATTATAATAAGAAAATATATTAAAATATCCTATTATAATTTAAAAAATACTATTAAATTATAAAATTAAATTAATAAATCTATTAAATAACAACTCTTTTTTATAATAAGAAAATAATTATATTATCCGATTAAATTTTAAATAATATCACATGTAATCCGACAAAGTGTGTGTATATATATATAAGTTAAATATTTTTAAGTTTTCTTATCGCACCACATGACACTCAATTTTACACTTAATTTTTTATATTAGCTATTATAATATAAAAATATAGTATAATCAATCTTGTATTAAATAAAAAATGCATGTGGCACATAATCTCTACAATTAATATTTTTGTTATTAAAAAAACATATTATAATATAAAAATATAATCTCATATTAAAATAAATCTAAATAGAAGCCACTCATAAAACCTAGCCAATTTTTTGGATTTGGGTCTATTATTATTTGTTATTTTATTTTTAATTATAGTTTTCTTTTATTTCATGAATTTTTTTCTTATTTACTATGTTTCAGGACGCAGATTCTGACTATTAGTTTTTGCACAGTGAATTAGGATTATTATTTGAAAATGAATGAGACATAAATATTACGTGTAAGTAAGTCATTTATCTCATTTACATTATAAAACTGACAAAATCTGAAATATTTACAAGATTAATACTTAGAATATATTTTCAAACAGCACAAAGTACGGGCCCTATACTAATTTTGTGTAATATTATAATTATGTCCCTTGTCATATTAAAGACATGACACGATTATATTGAATAGTGAATAGTCATCATAATATGAATGATGTCACACTAAATCAACTTTTTAACAAAAAAAAATAGTAATAAATTATAAATGTGAATACGATTTTATGTAATTTTTAAAAAATCATAAGAGGTGAGAAAAGTCTTTTTTTTTTTTTATCTCCCCAAGATTCAGAATTAATTGACAAATTAAGTAGAATTATTTAAAAACATCAAACTAATGCCTCTTAGAGGCCAATTTTTATGTAATTAAATCTTATTCAATTTATGAGTCATCTTTATTTGCAAAAATTGTCCATCTCACTAATCTTATCACTACCCTTTAAGAAAAGAAACAATAAATCAAAACTATTAGATAACCAATAAAGTGAATTTGAGCATTCAAAAGCTTATAAATTAGGGAAAAATTAAAAAAAAAAAAAACAAATTGTGATTTCGCTTATTTGTAAAATCAGGACTGAGATTTTTTATCATGACAAAAGATTATCATGTGAATTCGTCTGTAGTAAAAGCTCACAAAATTGATAATACTGTTTATTTTTGTCATTTTATATTTTAACGGCATGTCACGTCAACATGCATCATGCTACTTCAATATTCATGATCATGTCACGTCAGCAATCACTAATAGTGTTATCAGTTTTGTCCGTATTTACTATCGAATGAAATCACAATGTAATCTTTTGTCACGAAAAAATCACAATCCTGATTTCGTAAATGAACGAAATAACAATTTTTTTTTTTTTTTTATTTTTTATAAATTATAACCAAATCAACAAATGCAAACTTATTTGCCTCCTGTGATGTTAGCCTAGCCTGTAAATGTCTTAGAAAACTGAGAAAATGATGGAAGTGATTTCCAAAAATGCACTTGATATTAAGAATCATATACTCCTCCAGACAAAGAATAGAAGCATCCTTTTTTCACAAAGGCCTACTGTCATATTGGGGGAGAGAAGCTTCCTTTTTCGAAGGTAACTCACTTGTACAAGAGCCAAGACATCCCTAAGGGCTTTATTCTCATTATCATAACCGTCAAAAAAAAAAATTTAATAATGATATGAATATTTAGATTCTTTTCTTTTTTATAATGAAATAATAATATGGGAGAGAAGCTATTTTCTAGCAGTTAATTTAGGGTAGTAGAGCTAGTCTAATTCTCCTCATCATCAACAAAAATAAAAAAATCAACAACTCTCATGCTGTCCTTCAATGGCATCGACGCACTCTTTATACATGAATATACCCTTTTGTTGAAAATAATAAATCCTAAATGAACAGCATTTTCCGAAAAAGAATGTGTAGAGAAATTACGAGGGAAGGCAGCAGCCAGCCTTGGATACAGAACTTTGATCCTGGCCAGGAACAATAATCCTGGTTCCTTTAAGAAGATTAGAATTGCCTCCAGCACCATGCTCGTCAGTGGCAGTAAGGGATTTCTTGCTGATAATCCTATAAATTTCTGTTAACGCTGTTAAAAATGCAGTTTCAACATTGGTGGCCTCGAGAGCTGATGTCTCCATAAAGAAAAGGTTTTCTCTTTGGGCGAACTCTTCGGCATCTTCTGTTGGCACAGCTCGAAGGCTTCCCAAGTCACACTTGTTGCCAATGAGCATAATAACAATATTCTTATCAGCATGCCCCCTTAGTTCATCCAGCCATCTTGCCATGTGGTCAAATGACTGACGCTTGGTCATGTCATATACTAGCATTGCCCCAACTGCTCCTCGGTAGTATGCACTTGTCACAGCCCTGTACCTGAGCAGCAGTAATTAATAGAAGAGAATTTCATGACACTGTAAAGTAAAAATAAATCCAAGCTTCAAATATCTTTATTTGACAAATAACATACAAAAGTTTGCAAATAATCATCTCAGGTCGCCTAGGTTAGGCCCCAGTCGGGCACACATCAGATGAAACATGAACAATAAACTTTATTCAGCGAGTATAATTTGAAACAAGCAATATGATCTCACAGCGAGTATAATTTGAAACATCATAGCAGATCCTTCAGTTCTTGGACATTAATTTTAGTTCTGATTAGCTATAAGAGGAGTTTATTTGATACATCAATATCAGATACGGCCTATTGTTTTTTTGCTTTGGCAATGGGATATTGCAAATTTCAAATAATGTGAGTAATAAGCCTATTACCAGAGAGATAGATAGCAGCATTGCATTACAAGTCGAGAATGAGATTAATCAACAAATGAATCAAAGCTACAAGTTAATCTAACTATATAACAATATCTGAGACGTTTACTTACACTGATGTTTGTGTGAACGTAGGTGTTATCCATTAAATGCATTTTCCACACTGCCCAGCCATAAACATTCATTCACAACCCTCAGTTTCTACTCTAGTTATTTCCTTATTTCTTTTTCCTGGCGATGCAAGATCGTCTATGTTGTCCAGAATATATACATTTATGCACAATCCTCCTTATTTTCTACTATAGTAATTTCCTGAAGCTCAAGCAACTTTTATTTTTCCTGCAATATAATCATTTTCCCCTTTTTCCGAAAATGTAAACTTTGGAATTGCTAGAGCTGCAATGCAGCTTGGTTGAAGATAGCGAAATTCATTAGCTCTAATGTGTGTCAACTTGGGTTCCTGTCTCTTATTTTAGATCCCGTAGTGAATGAATGTTTATGACTTTCGTTATTACTATAGTAGAAAATAAGAAGGGTTCTTTTCTCTGCGAGGGAAAAAAAAAAGTGGGTGGAAGAAGAAGAATTTCAAAGCAATGAATATTGACAGCTGACTCTAGGACCAAAATTTCTGTATATTAAGTATTTTACGTATTTGATAAATAAGAACAGTTGCAGAGAAGTGAAAATGTATGATAACTTCATGTTCCTTTGACACTGCAGCTGAAGCATGCCTAAATAACAGACTATCGAAGCTTAAATCGTAGCCATGTATTTTGTAAAAGACTACCGAAGCTTGCCTAAATAGCATATACAAAGAATGTATAAAGAAGTTTCCCAGTTCCTTGAATATGAAGAAATCTGTAATAAATTCTCTTAATATATATAAATATATATATGTAGGAGAGGTGTATCCCTTAGAAATGCCTTGTGGGAAAGGTACAAAGGTGAAGGGACATATCCTCTAAATTTAAAAAATGCATCTCTAGGCCTTTAGGACATTAGGAAAGGGTATAACCCTTATGAGGGTTACACCCTAAACCAAAGAATGTCTTCAAAAACACCCTTTCATGCCTATAAATCAAGAGGCCTTGAGATTGTTTAAGGCATCCAGAAAATCATATTAGTCTTCCATTGTTTTAGAGAGACATCTTGAAAGAGAGAATTTCCTCCATTTTCTTTGTTCAAATTCTTGTGGAAGCAGTGCACATTCTACAAGAAGCATCCAAGTAATCCTGGGAGAACGTTAGCTATAAAAGCATCCGTAGAACACCGAGGCGGGGCTAATAAGTTTTTAAGGATAGAAGCAACTCGACTTTGACCAAGTTTTAATCTTCTTCAATATTTTCCAGGTTTAACTCGACTTTGACCAAGTTTTAATCTTCTTCAATATTTTCCAGGTTTTTCTAACTTTCTTATTCATGTTCTAATATTGGCATGTTAGTAAATGATTAAGTTGATTGATGCATGGTAATTTAGTTTAATGACACATATATTGACCAACAGAATCTACTAAAACTGATGATTTAAGCACTACAAGAGATGTAGATACTATTCAAATGTTTTCAAACATCTCGAATTCTTTATTCTTCCAATAACACCCTAATATGTATATTCTTTAACCCCATAGCTTCCTTGATTTCTGCCGTTACGAATCCCCAAAGGAATTCCAAGATATCTCTCTTGTTGTTTTTCTGTTAACTCCACTTTTGCATGAAGGGAGAAAGAATAACGAGTCTTCCTAACTGGAGAATTACTGAATTACATATCAGTCAGACAGACAGTTCCAATCACGAAAATGAGGAAATTTTCCCCTCACAGAGAATAAACTACAGAATCTTATGTAAGCTCAAACCAACCTAAAGTTGTCATTCCAAAGATCCTCCAGGGAGAAGAAAGGCACCAGACAGTTCCTCATTTCTTCATCTACGACTCCTATCGTGCAACCAAAATAATAACCTAAAGCGATCAATTGCTGAGCAGCCACTGAGTTAATAAGATCTAGTAACATTCCACATTCCCACTCTAACCAATAGTGTAACCTAACAAGTACTGAAACCACACCGGGCAGCCAAACCATTCATAGAAGTTTAATTTACCAGAACTTGGAAGCACCGAGCAAATCAATCCACTGATGATCCAAGGATCTTTTTGTTTTTTAATTCCAATTAGATTCTTTAAGCTAGCCCCGGTGCCAACTAGTTCAGTTGGTAAAATTTATTGATCTTGAAAATTATAGATCTGAGGTTTGAATCCCGCTCATATAGGTGGGGAGGGAATTGAGTTATCGATACATTAAAATACTAATAAATACAAAATAAAAGGATTCTACAAGCTAGCCGACAAGCCTCGCCCAAAACTAATCTCATTTGTTTCATTTTCTTCTATTCTCTTAATGTACAAACCTAAATAATTCACACCTAGAAGTTAAAAAGATGCCACAATTCAAAGCTTTAAAAAAATGGAGCAATCGATTAAGTTTAAAATGTGAATCAGAACAGAGTTTAAATCCAAAATAAAGGAATCACAGAAGCATAAAAGGTGAAAGCACACCTTTCTTGACCAGCAGTGTCCCAAATCTGAGCTTTCACGGTTTTGAGATCAATAGAAAGCGTTTTGGTTTGAAATTCGACACCAATTGTAGCCTTGGAATCAATATTGAATTCATTTCTAGCAAAACGAGCCAGGAGCTGTGATTTTCCCACCGCTGAATCACCTATTAATACAACTTTAAATACATAATCAATCTTTTGATTATAATCTCCATACAAATTTGACATCGTCACCCACCACCACAAACCCTACAGATTTGGACGTAATCTAATTCCAGATTCGTATAAAATCAATCATGTGGATGCGTTCAATAACAACATCTCAAGCTCATCATCGAAGATTATACATACAAAATTGTTAAAGAGAGAATTGGGAAATAGGAAAAAAAATCTCAGGAATCAGGGAGAGGGAAAATGTGATGCGAGACCAACGGCCAATGCGGGACCCATTAACGGTTTTCTTAACGTATCAAATGAAATGTTTTGATATATATAATTCAGGGGCAGTTTGCTTTTGTTCGTTTCTTTGGCAAATAAAAATAAATAAAAATAAAACAATTAACCTAAGTCATTTTCGTAGAGTTCACGATTGTATGTAGCATATACAATAAGTCTTTAAATCTCTAGCCGACTCTAGTAGACGAGTAATAGTCTCGTGAGGACTTACAACGACGACACCCACAAACGTCATTTAACATGCACATGCATTCACACAAAAATGAAACAGTCATGATAGTTATACATAACATTATCCTCAAGGAGTGCTCAGTAATGAAACCAAAGAACTTTCAAAGTATCCAACACAACTGAAATTCAAATTATTGAATAAATTATCTAAGTTAGACTCATAGTGTGTGTAAAGATTTGGTCACAGCTCGAATCCTAAGAAAACCAATTCAGTGATTTTGTCTCAAAAATTAGAATCTAATGAGCCAAACCAACCTAGATATCTCAAAAATGCTTTGTATTTGCCTATTAAACTTGATATGATATTTATTCTCATTTTATTTATTTTTTTGACTCACCCACCCTTTAAGGTAGCATTTCTCCTCATATTGGTCCTAACACTTACCCATGGGTAGCTTCACACTTATCGGTTATAGGTGGTATATTTTTTTATTTTTCAAAATAATTATCTTTTCAGCTATTTTCATTCATCTTTTTGTTTCTTTTTTCTTTTTATTTCATTTTTTTGCCATATCATATATCATAAATAATTACAAATAAAGACAGATATCTAAGTAAATTGTCATTCATCATCAAATAATTTTCTCAACTAATGATCATCTGCTCAAGGCATCAGATAAAAGTGAAGTGAATACTTATCATTTCTAAGATTTCATTTTTATAGCAAACAATCTCATCATTCAAACTATGTTTTACTACCATATGACTTAATTTTTTTTATAGCAAAAACTAACTATCACAACACATGCACACACCCCGAAACTTAAAATTTACATTGTCTTCAATGTAAAATAAGCGTAAGGAACAAGAGTGAGGAACAACATTACCGTGTATATACGTTGCGACGCGGGGTGATGAACGTCACGACACAGAGTGATGTGCGTCATGACGTGGAGTGATGTGCGCCGCGACGCGGAGTGATGTGCATCGCGACGCCCAATGTCACCAACTTTTTGCCTCGATTTTATACTGCGTAGCGTTGCCACGCCCTGGGTAGCGGCGCGTAAACCCGGCCAAGGTTCCGGTTCGGAACCAAAACCGAACCGGTTGGAACCGGACGGTTCCGGTTCCAATCGGTTCCGGAACCGAACCGAAACCTAACCGGTTCGATTAGGGTTCTCACCCTGACCGAACCGGTTGGAACCGCTGAAACCGAACGGTTCCAGCGGTTCCAATCGGAACCGTACGAATCCGGTTGGAACCGAAAGTAAAAAAAAAAAAAAATTATTTACTTGGAACCGTAAGGTTCCACAAGTAAATGTCAATTTTTTTTATTAATAATAATGAGGTTTAAAATTGCAACCTTGAGCACAATAGTCAATTTTTAAGGAGGTTTAAAAATCTTCTTTTTATAACCAACTCTTGGTTATAAACTTCTTTATATAAGCGATGTGGGACACAATAGCCAAGTAACAAATATCACACATCGCTTATATGAAGAAACACTAGCCAAGAGTTGGCTATAAAAAATATTATATGTTAAAAGAATTTTATAAAAAATAATTATATAAAAATGATTTGATAGTTTGAAAAAACATTACGATTATAGAAATTTTTATTTTTTTTAAAAAATTTATTATTAAAAAAAAAAAAAACCAAAAGGGGAACCGTAACCGAACCGGAACCGACCGGTTCGGTTCCGGTCTGGTTTACGGTTCCGGTTCCACTTAAGTGTGGAACTGGAACCGAACCGAAATTAACCGATTTGGTTCCGGTTCCACACTTGTGGAACCGGGAACCTGCCGGTTCGGTTCGGTTCCGAACCGAAACCGAACCGCCGGCCGGGTCTAGCGGCGCGGTGCGATCCTGGTTCAGCTTCTAGTCAGACTTTGGCTGCGTGAACTGGTTGGGTTGTGCTAATATCTGCATCATTAATACGCATGCAACTTTTTTAAATACATAAATAACATAATAAAAATAAATAAATAAATAAAATAAACTAAAAATAAACGTGTGGGTTGCTTCCCCGCTAGCGCTAAATTTAACGTCTTTAGCCGGACGTAACCGTCCAATTGGTCATGTTGGTTCCCTTATAAGCTTAGTTGACTGTGGTAGGACCGCCCAATGCCCATTCCAATGTTGCCCATGGGATGGCAAGAACTAAGCGTCTTGTTGCGGTGTTTTCTCCATGTGATGTCCCATGAGATTTGTCAACGGCTCAGTGGATGTCTCCATCCACGGATCAATTCTCACCGGATGTGGCGGGTTACAGTCAAACGTATATACCTCTTTGGTTCTCTTATCTGCGTTAAGTGTCTCTGATGGGCTTGTCTTAGGGCTATCATTGTAGTGACTCATGTTGACTATTTTTGGCCATACATCTCCAATAATGTCTATCATGTGGCATTTTTTGTCATCTTGCGGGCACGACATGACCTTGAAGACATGAAAGGTCACATCTTGATCTTGCACTCGCATGGTTAGCTCACCCTTCTACACATCAATCATCATTCTGCATGTTGCCAAGAAAGGTCATCTAATGATGATGAGGACTTTATTATCCTCCTCCATATCTAGAACTATAAAGTCTGCGGTGTAACATCCATAATCCGGGAGATGCTACCAGTAGGGAATAGGCTGTACTATCCCCCTAAGCCTCTGACTTTCTAACTATAAAAAACACTAATAGTCTTTTCTTAAACATAATCTCATGTAAGGGACCATCTATCATGTGGCATTTTTCGTCATCTTGCGGGCACGACATGGCATTGAAGACATGAACGGTCACCTTTTGATCTTGCACTCGCATGGTTAGCTCACCCTTCTGCACATCGATCAGCGTTCGTATGTTGCCAAGAAAGGTCATCCAAGGATGATGAGGACTTTATTATCCTCCTCCATATCTAGAACTATAAAATATGCGATGTAACATCCCCAATTCAGGAGATACTACCGGTAGGGAATAGGCCGTACTATCCCTCTGACATAGATTGTTAAATAATACACACAACTAAATACTCTACATCATTTATCTTAACAACTCTATACAAAATACTTATACACAATTTTACTTTACAAATATCTGGAGCTGGACTTTATTTGACATGACCGGACTCTATCTCTGACTTGACCTGGTGGATCGAACACTCTAGTGACATGCCATCAGTATCCATCCTCTCGATCTCATCTTCCGGGTGACCTATAAAACAAATAAACTGGGAGTGAGGGGGTTAGACCATTTGAACGACCTAATGAGTGGACGGTTTTAAACGGAAACTGAAGTACTTATAAAAATGTTCATTGAAAACATTTCTGGAAAAACTGAACCTTCTTGAAAGCTTTTCTCAAATCTCTTTTTCTGGAATTTTTTCTAGAAACTTATTTCTTTCTGAAAATAACTTTTTTTCAAAAAACTGTTCTCTGGAAAACGTCTATTAGACTAGTCTGAAAATCTTATTTTTGAAAATCCGTCTTTGAAAACTTGTTTCCTGAAAATCTGTATATGAGTCTTTGCTGAAAAACTTGACACATAGGGGTGTTACGTATCAATGTCCATTTATACGCCTAACTAGAGCCATGACATTGTGATAATATGTATCGCCGTCCTCCAAAGCATGCCACTATCTGTCCCAAAAATTAGGGTCTAGAGGTGTTACGTATCGTCGTCCCCCAAGCCACAAATTTAGAGCCGGTGGTGCGGATCAATGCTACCCTCCAGACTCTGAATCTAGGATCTATGGCATATGTCATACCTAGTCCCGAACTGCGAGTGCACATGATATCTGAATCCGTCAATTTCATATCTGAGTCAAGTTACATATTGAGGTGTGTTTTTCCCCCATGCCTCAGAAACATAAAATCATGCTTTTGTAATAATCACTTTTCTAAATCATTTCTCAAAATATTCTTTTTCAAAATCTATTTGAAAGTAAATTTGGCTAGCGCCCTAAATGCGGAAAAGTAAGTGTGATATTTAAAACAATATAATGAAAAAAAACAACTTAAGGAAAGAGTGTCCACTCACAGATTTGGAGTCTCGCTAGCATTACTTCACTTCGCTGAAGGAATTTATGGCTTATTGAATCAACTTCTTTCTTCTCAATTAGAGCCTCCAAACTCTATTTTCTTCTTCTTAGGCTTGTGGTGGATTGGGTTACCTTTGATTACTTCTTGATTTTGGTGGAAAAAGATTTTCCCTTCATTCTTTCCCTTCTTTATTCTCTCTCTTCTATTTTCACGTTTTCCCATCTTTTCTTCAAATATTGGGATGCTTGAATAATTTTCCTTTTTATAATAAGGCTATTTGTAATTGGTATTATTGAAGAAAAGTTTAGAAATATTGAGATTTCTCTAGATGAGTCCATGAGCACTATTCATCCAAAATTTTGAGTTACTTTTTCGGCCTATTTATGCTTCGAATTTGGAAAATTATTTAATGCGGAAGTTATAGTTCTCGATCTAAGCTTTCCGAAAATATAAAGCTCATAAAAATCTAAAATCATATGAAAAAGGTATGCCCGAAATACTACGGGCTGTTCGAGTTATATTCTTGGCTAAAATCCGTATCAGAACTGCGGAGAATTATTGATTACCCGAAAAGTAACTTTGTGAGCACGTACATACTTGAACATGATTTTCATCATGTAACATATCTTCCATAGCGTAATAATCATCGGTCTCTGACAACGTACAAGTTATCGGGATTACCGGATGTTAAAGCAGCATCTTTGAAGGCACTAGAGCATCAAATGAGACAACTGGCCATTGCTCAAAGTTACAAACCGTAAAGAACCCTTCCTAGCGACACATAACCAAATCTAAAGAGTAGAGGGAATGAGAAATGACAAGCTATCACCTTGAAAAGCGGCACTGAAATTAATAAGGATGTTAGAGTCAAAGCATCTAATGAGAAAGTTCCAAAAGAAAGCAATGAAGCAGATCTAAAGACGGAGGAAAAGAAGTCAAGAGAAAATGATCGAGAAAGATTTACTCCACCACCACATTTTCCGCAACTGATAAGTGCGTGAAAGTGTACTTTGAACATCGTTAACTCGACTTAATTATCATGTATTTAATCTTAATTATATTTTATTTTATGTTTTATTATTAGGAAGCAATGGAACATAAATATTAGATCAATTACACATGTTTCGGGACCTTGCGGACGCATCAGAAGTGCGCGGGACGAGCAGAAATACATGAATCATAATCCTACATTTCTTTAATAAATACTTCCCACACCATAAAACGAATGCCTTGAAAAGATAAATATCTACCTTCTCCCAAAAAAACAGTGAAACCCTTTATCAAACATGAGAGAGGTATAAGGAGATGTTAGCGAGTTGTCCTCACCATAGATATGAGAGTTGGCGCTTAGTGAGCTATTTTTATGACGGTTTAACCTCTAGAGAGCGCCAATTCATTGAGACAATGTGCAATGGGGAGTTTATACGAAAATACTATGATGAGGCATTAGAGCACTTAAATGACCTAGCTGAGAAATCCCACACTTGGACTGGACCAAATGCCATGGATAGCACTGATAGGACACGTCCCACCCCTTCTAGCAGATGCATACACCACTTTAGGGAAGAATATAGTCTTAAGGAACAAGTTGAGCTATTAACTAGACATATATGAGCCTTAATAGCCAAAAATAGCAAGACTATGCATGCAGTAGCCCACTTAAAACCCCAATGGGAATGTTTTGTGTGCAAGGGGACTGATCATCTAGCCCAATAGTGTCCTATATATGGTGAGATGAGGGAGACATATGAGGAACAATATAACACCTTAGGGATGTACAAGAAGCCACACACACCTTATTCAGATACTTACAATCCCAGTTAGAGGAACCATCCCAATTTTAGTTGGAAACAAGAGTCCCAACAGCCTACTCAAGCACCACAAACTAGAGGTTACAGTGCTCCCCAGTATCACACACTTGTCATTCCTAGGAATTCTTTAGAGGATGTTATGCAAGCATTTATTGTGAGACCATGTCTCTATCTTATATTTAAATTAAATAAAAATCCATATCCTCTTAAAATTTGTAACCATACACCCACTCTTCTTATAAAAATCAACCACCCCTCCTATTTAAACAACTAAACCTAGTTTTCTTTTTCCTTGTTGTGGGCATAATGTGAGTGAAATAATAATATCAGGATATTGTAGCTTTTATTTCCAGAAACCAGTGAAGAGTAAGAGAGAGAAACAAATCCGTAGAGAGAGAAAACACAAAACCAATAGAGAGAGAAAGTGTGGTCAGAAGAGAGAAAGGGTTGTTCGACGTCTTCTGGTCACATTTTCCAGCGAGTGACCACTCCAGAAGAATCCCATCGCCTAGACGAAGCCAACGTCGTCGGTCCGATCGCCAGAATCCTTCGCATGTGCCACCCACACACTGCCGCGTCGCTGCTCCACGCGCTGCCGTGGGTGTAGTTCACCTCCCGGATCAGAATCTTCCTCTCATCGAGATACGCGGGTTAGACACCTCGTTTGCCCAATTCGGACCTTCAGTTGTCGTTAAACGAGCCAAAAATGAGAGTTAACACCGTTCGATCGTTCATCGGTGATCACCGAGCATCCGCCATTACCACCACTATTGTTATGATCCTAGTGACGTGTACTGTCTATTGATCACCTCGTTCTGAAATTCTGAAGTCGTTGGAGCTCGGTACGTTATATTTTACAGTTTTAGGAGTGTAATTGTAATATTTTGAGAGTTTTGGATTTATTTATAAATTGACATGTTTATGGACCTAAATGAGCAAATTCTGATTTTTAGTGAGTAATAGGAGATAACTGAAAGTTTGGGAGTAAATTGATAATATTGAAGAGTATTGGGGTTAAATTATAAATTTGGAAAGTTTAGGGGTAAAACCTTAATTTAAGTAAAATATAGGGATCTGATCGTAATTTTACACTTTTTCCAAATTTTAGCAAGGGCATATAGATATAGAGAGTTTTGTGTGGATTGAGGTAAGTACAAAATATGACGATTCCCTTAACATAAATGTTTGTTGGTTGATGTTTGATATTGAGTTTATTTATTATAGTATAAATATATTTATACATATATGTTGGAAATTTGATTGAGTAATCGATATCATGAGAACATAAATTGTGAATATAAATTTTGGATATAATTGTATGCTTGTACTATGAATCGATGTATTTGAGTATTATGTGACTTTGAGATGAGTTGATATTATTATATGCGATGAGATGTGTTGTGTTGGATGTTGTGTAAGATTATTGTTAAGCTGCCAGATTTAGTATAATAGTGGTCGGAGATGCGAGATTATGCGAGGTTATGCGAGATTAGCATATGCGTGTGTTCAATCCCCCTCTTGCACATTTATGCGGGATTATACGGTGGGAAACCTTGGGAGTAAGCGATGGACTCTCCCATTGGTTTCAGTCCATTATTATACCGAATCCGGATGGCAAACCTTGTTTGATTGAGATGTGTGTTGTGAGTATGTTTTGCCTGAGATAGCTTTTATATATTAATTGTTGTTCTTAGATATTAATTATATATATTTATATATTTTTGTTGGTGAGGTCATGTTGAGAATATGAGTGTTTTTACTTACTGAGCTCTTTAAGCTCACCCCCATTTCCCAAACATCCTAGGTAGTTTGCCAGCGCAACAGTAGCAATATCAGTACCAGGATTTGACTCGTTTGCCACAGCCATCAGTCGGGTTGGTCCAGACATTTCTTTTAGCTTTTAAGATAGGATATTTAGGACAACTTTCATGTTTTCAGACACTTTTGGTGTAAACACTTATTTGGGATTTATTGGATTGCATTTTATGGAATATTATTTTTCCTTGCGAACTTTTAGTTCAGTTGCATGACATATAGGTGCTCGAGTTAAAGTGGTTCGCGAACCTCTTTCTAGGGTTGAGCCCGCTCTAGAGAGGGGGTCGTGACATTTATAGAGGCCCAGAGCAAAACTAATCAGAGGTTTAATTCGTTGATAGTTCAAGTAGTTGAATACAATAAGGAGATTAAGAGTCAAGTCTCTAAGTTGACTAATGTCCTGAGTGTGCAATAACAAAGAAAATTTCAATCTTAGGCTCAACCAAATCCGCAAGGGCAATTCATGGCACAGGCTGATCATGAGGCATCCAATGTAAAATGTGTTAATGTCATATTCACTAGGAGTGGTAAAGAGGTAGGGATACATGACACCTCCAACATTATATGTGACCCCAAAAATAGTAGTATAAATACTCCTCAGGAAGAACAAGTGCCACATATCCCAGTTAGAGTACCGTTCCCTCAAGCTCTTAGGCCTACTGCAAGAGCTACAAACCCAAATGGTGAGATCCTAGAACATTTAAAGCAAGTAAAAATTAACCTTCATCTGTTACATGTGATAAAACAAGTTCCCACATATGCAAAGGTTTTGAAGGATCTATGCACCATAAAAAGAAAGCATCATGTGAAAAAGACTGCATTCTTGAGAGAGCAGAAAATGTAGTAATCGAGCAGAGGACTCCACCAAAATAAAAAGATTCAGGTTGTCCTACCATTACCTGTCACATTGGCACATATGAGTTTGGTCAAACGTTATTAGATTTAGGTGCTAGTGTTAATCTCATGCCATATTCAATCTATAAGTAGCTAGGGCTTGGAGAGATTAAACCTATATCAGTGGATTTACAGTTAGCTGATCGCTCTACCAGAAAACTGCGGGAAGTAGTTGATGATGTTTTACTACAAAATGATGAATTCTACTACCATGTTGATTTCCTAATTTTTAGACACTCAATCTGTGGTTAACACTGAGTCAAAAATACCTCTTATTTTAGGTAGACATTTTCTTGCTACAGCTAATGCTCTTATTAATTGCAGAAACGATCTCATGAAGATATCATTTGGGAACACGACAATGGAAGTAAATATTTTTCATGTTGAGAAACAACCACGAGATGATGATGAGTGTCATTATACATACCTCATAGACACAGTCTTATCGAAAATAACCTTTGCAGAACATAAATCTAACCCTCCTGAACTGGAACTGATCCCAAAGAAGCGTAAAAAGAGGAAACTAATGGTTAATACTCACTTGAAGATGATCCCTGGGAAATAAAAAATGAGGTTGAGCCAATTTGTCCATATGTGCAGCCTAAAATTTCAACAATCACCAGACTCCGAGGGGTCAATGGATAAAATGTTGCAGCTGGGCAAAAATTCATTCTCATGTCTTAATCACCAATGTCTGCCGAAGAAGAAAGAACATGTGACTATTTGGTCCGTTACATGGAAGCCACCATGACCACTTGGGAGATTACGTCTGGCTGAAGACGTTAAACTTAGCGCTAGCGGGGAGGCAACCCTTGCATCTGTATTTATTTTATTTTATTTTATTTTATTTACTTTAGTTTTATTTTATTGTATGCTAATTGCATGTTTATTGTTTTCATGAGTCATTATGCAGGTGTTCAGTGCAACTTACACAATCACACAACCCAAATCTTACCAGCAGGAACCTGATCAACTTCGCGTCTGGTAGTGTTGTTCCTTAATTATTTTTCTTAATATTTATCTTACATTGATGACAATGCAAGTTTTGAGTGTGGGGGTGTATGCATGCGCATGATAATACCTGTTATAAGAAAAAAATAATTTATTTTTTGTGTTTTTAGTCCTTAATAGTAAATCATAAGTCCAATGATGATATTGTTTGCTTTAGGGTGGAATCTTAGAAACGATAAGTTCTTTAATGTACTTTTATCTGATACATTGAGTAATTGATCTAGGTTAGGCTCGTAAGCACTTAATTATAGGTTTTTAGCAGTAAGAACCTATACTGTTGGTAAAATGACTAGTTGAAGAAATTGCATGTCGATGAATGACCCTTTGCTTAGATGTCTATCCTGATTTGCTATTGTTATGATGTGTGGTATGATTAAAAATAAAAGATTAATTATCTAAAGAAATAAATTAAACCACATATAACCGATAAGCGTGAAGCTACCCATGGGCGAGTATTAGGACCACCATGAGGAGAAATGCTACTTTAAAGTGTAGGTGTGTTGAAAAAAGAAAATAAGGAAAAGAAAAAGTTTAAAAAGAAAAAAAATGAGACAAAAAAGAAAAAAAACATACCATGTTGAGCACAAAAAGGCAACTACATAGCACAATTGAGATATCTAGGTTGGTTTGACCTATCAGATCCCAATTTTTAAACGAAATCATTAAGTTGGCTTACCTAGGAATCAAGCTGTGAATGAACCTTTACACACACACACACTGTGAGTCTGGCCTAGATGATCTATTCAAATACTTGGATTTGAGTTACGTTGAGTACTTTGAAAGTTCTCTGATTTCATTCATAGGCATTCTTTGAGGATGATAATATGTGTAACTAATGGGACTATTTCAGTTTGATATTTTCATTTTGCATGATTGCATGTGTTTTAAATGTTGTTTGTGGGTGTCGTCACTGTAAGCCCTCATGAGACTATAACTCGTTCACTAGGGCTGCCTAGGGGTTTAAAGGCTTGTTTCATACGCTAAATGCAATTTTGATCCCTACGAAAGTGGCTTAGTTAGTTTTATTTATTTAGTTATTATTTTATTTTGCGCTTGAATTTCTAGAGACTAGCAATAAGCTGGTTGAGGGTTGTGATAAGTGCATGAAAGTGTACTTTGAACGTCGCTAACTCGACTTAATTATCATGTATTTAATCTTAATTATAGTTTATTTTATGTTTTATTATTATGAAGCAATGAAACATGAAGATTGGATCAATTACACATGTTTTGGGACCTTGCGGACGCATCAGAAGCGAGCGGGACGAGCAGAAATGCAGGAATCATAATCCTGCAAAGCTGGCCACACGTCGCAACGCGCATACGTATTCTAGGGTTTTTTGTTTAGTTTGTTTTTATGCAAATAAGACCGTTGGGACTTCTCTATATAAATCAAGTTCGTCCAAAACCCTGAGGGAGAGAAAATATGAGAGAAAGAGAGAAAATGAGGAGAAAAAGAGAGAAGAAACACACAACAAAGAGCCACAAACACAAATTTGAGAATGAAGAATAAAGAAACTTCATACCAGACAGGATGCTGCTGCAATCTCTTCAGGCTATGTCTCTTTCTTCCATGGAGAACTAATCTCCTAGGCAAAGCTAAGGATGAACTCTTGTATTTAAGTTTTTATAATCATGTTGTTGATTCCTAAATACTATTAAACATTTAATACAATTGATGTTTATTATTCTTTATTATCTTTCATTTTACGAATCCAGAAACTGTATTTATTCAACTTGCATATAGATTCAGTCATGCTTTTTCTATGTGTGATTGGGGAACCCAGTTGTGACTGGTAAAGTTGTTTTATGAGTTGGTCTTCTGCTGCAGTATTGCCTGAGGGTATATTGTCGACGTTAGATAGGTCATAATGATAACTTTGTGTGCTGTTAACATAGAGAAAATAAATCATTGGTTACATTGGAATTTAATATGTTTAGAATTGAATATTTTCCGATTGTTGGTTTGGATGTGAAACCTTCAATTGAGTAATAACATGAATCAATAACTGAATATAGGGATTTTATACAAGAGGGATTCCTGACGCTTTGGTGCTTTTCTGTACTGATATTTCTAAGTGTTTTTCTTAATTTTTATCTTATATTATCAATTCAACCTTTCTATTTAATTAAGTTGCTGCTAACGTTTTGTTTAAGTAAATCAGTTCTTTGTAACAATCTCTATGAGGAATCGACACCCCAACTATAATGCGATAGCCGCAAGTACTTTTTGGGCGTAATCAGCAGCGTCTCCAGAAACACAAACTGGACAAGCAATTCGCTCGATTCTTGGAGATTTTCAAAAAGCTGCACATCAACATTCCATTTGCAGAAGCATTGGAGCAGATGCCCAGTTATGTCAAATTCATGAAGGATATTCTGTCAAGAAAGCGAAGATTGGGTGATTTCGAGACTGTAGCACTTACAGAAAAATGCAGCGCCATCATTCAGAGGAAGCGCCCCCTAAAATTGAAGGATCCTGGCAGTTTCACCATCCCTTGCACTATAGGGAACCATTACTTTAGTAAGGCTTTATGTGATTTAGGTGCTAGTATTAACTTGATGCCTTTGTCTATTTACAGGAAACTGTAGCTTGGAGAAGTGAGGCCCCACCTCAGTCACTCTGCAACTTGCTGACAGATCACTCACATATCCAAGAGGGGTAGTAGAAGATGTACTTGTCAAGGTGGACAAATTCATTTTCCCAGCAGACTTCATTGTCCTGGACATAGAGGAAGACATAGACGTACCAATCATCATTGGGAGACCATTCTTGGCAACTGGATGAACCATCATTGATGTATAAAAAGGTGAACTAACCATGAGGGTGCAATACCAGGAAGTAACGTTCAATATTTTTAAAGCCATGAAATTCCCAAATGATAAAAAGGAGGAGGAATGTTTTAGACTTGACGTAATAGATAGTGTCATCTAGAACACTGATGCAATGAAACTTTTCACTGATAAACTTGAAGCATGCATCACCAATATGATTGACAAAGAATTAGATGAAAAGATAATGTAATGTATAAACTATCTTGATGGAGCCCATCGCTTCAGACCAACACCACATGTAGAAAACTTGGAACTACCGACAAAGGGGCGAGTCAAGCCCTCCATAGAAGAATCACCACAGCTGGAACTAAAGCCACATCTGAGCCACATCAGATATGCATACTTGGAGAACTCTTCTGAATTACCTGTTATTATTTCATCGTCTCTAACATGGGTGTAGGAGGATAAGTTGCTAAGGGTGCTACGTGAGCACAAGAGAGCTATTGGCCAGACTAGGGGCGTTCACAGGTCGGGTCGGGTCGGATCGGCATAATTATTTTTTTAATGAATCAATTATTTTGAAATACAAATATTTGTTATTTTATGTCTCAAAAATTATCATAAATATAAAGTTTTAATACAACAAAAATAATAAACAAATGAAATAAAAGTAAAAACTTTAAAAAAATAATAATAAAATTTTTAGAAAAATAATATAAATACTATAAGGTCGGGTTGGGTCGGGTTGAAAATTTGAAAAAAAAATTTGGACCCGCGCGGGTCGGGTAGGGTCACGGGTTGACCAGACCTTATGAACACCCATAGGCTGGACTATAGCAGACATACGAGGCATCAGTCCATCATTTTCCATGCACAAAATCTTACTGAATGATGAGTACAAAGCTATAGTAGAGCATCAACGAAGGCTAAATCCAATCATGAAGGAAGTAGTGAAGAAAGAAATCATCAAATGGTTGGATGCATGCATCATCTACCCCATCTCTGACAGCTCTTGGGTAAGACCTATGCAATGTGTACCCAAGAAAGAATGAATGACTGTAGTTACCAACGAAAAGAATGAGTCGATTCCAACAAGAGCAGTGACTAGATGGAGAGTGTGTATGGACTAGACCCGGCCAAGGTTCTGGTTTTGAACCAGTTGAAACCGAACGATTTCGGTTCTAATCGGTTCTGGAACCGGAATCGGAACCGGAACCTGACCGGTTTGGTTAGGGTTCCTACCCTAACTGAACCGGTTGGAACCGCTGGAACCTTTCGGTTCTAGCAGTTCCAACGGTTCCAATCGGAACCCTAAGGTTCTGGTTTGGAACCCTAGGGTTCCAACCCCCCAACTGCTACTAGCCGTTGTTGGGCTCCCTGCCCCCAACGGCATATATTGGCAGCACCTGTTGCCACCGTTGCAGTTGAGCAAGCCTTCAGCATGAGAGGTAATATATTGGAAGTCAGACGTTCTTCATTACATCCAAGCACTCTAGAAGCAACAACATGTGTGGATGATTGGATCCGAGCTGATCTAAGGCAACAATAAGATGCCCCTGATGAATTTGAAGACTTGTTCGATAATGCATCTGCAAGTGCAAGCGAAACTAGAGCTGAAGGATCAACAGGCACTGATGATGATTGATAATTAAATAATTGTAAGATTATAATGGGGAAATATCTTTAAAATGTAATGGAACTTCGCGAGCTTTGATTTCTCTCACCCCTGGAGGATACATAGGCAACTTATGTTTTTAAAAATTTAAGTTCAAGCTCTTTAATTTAATATTTTTTTTATTTTTTTAGATAAGAATTTTATTTGTAATTTAATGTAATTATGTAATGTAAGTTTATTATATAAATTCAAATTCATAATTTTAAATTATATTAATTTATCAATCTCAAATTTTTTTATTTTCAATAAAGTAAAAAAAAACGAATGGAACATGAACCGAAATCAGAACTGAACGGTTCGGTTCCGATTCTGGTTCCATATTTAATGTGGAACCAGAACCGAACCGAAATTAACTAGTTCGGTTCTGGTTCCATACTCGTGGAACCAGAAACCGTCTGGTTTGGAACCAAACTGGATCGCCGGCCAGGTCTAGTATGGACTATAGGAAACTGAACAAAGCTGGTGAGTGGTAAATGTATCACTATTTCTCACTCATTTGACCTAATATTTTGTATAGGTTCTTGAGTTTTGTGAATATTTTGATGTGTTTTGTGTTATTTTGTAGATAAATAAAGTTTCAGGACATTTTGGAGGTGATTTTGGGCCAAAACAGTGAAAAATGACAACAAAGGGCAAAAATGTCATTTGGCGCGTCGCGACGCCTAACGTGCGCCAGCATGTGCTAACTTGAGCCGCTTTATGCTAAAATGCGTCGTGTCACGTGTCACAATCTGAGAAGTCTACTAACATGCGCCGGATGCTAAAATGCACCTGTCACGTGTCAACATCAGAAGAGATCTGCTAAAATACACCGTGCCACGTGTCATCATCCTATGGTGCCGACAATCACCATCGCCACATGTCAGCCACGTAGGCGTCCACATCAGCAACATGCCAAGTCAATGTGCCACATGGCAGCCACGTCATCATCAGCCAATCATCACGTGACACGTGTCACAATCATATGATGCCGACAATCAACATCGCAACGTTTCAGCCACGTAATCGCCATGTCAGCATAATCATTGAGCTACCGACGCTGCCTGCCATGTGTCATCTTATCGCGAATCAACAGTGCCACGTGTCGCCACCTCCGCATTCCACGCCGCAAATCGCGCACGTCGCGACGCGTGAGGAGCTCGCGTCGTGACTCGTGGAGCTTATCAACGCCTATAAATTCAGCTCGATTTCAGAATTCAAATCATGCCTTCCTTGGGTTTTGTAAGGACTTTAAGGATTGCATCTTGTGTGTTTAAGTTTTTGTAATTTAAATTAAGTATTTTTACTTTTAGTATTTTTAATTATGCACTTTTACTTTCTGTAATAAATTTTCTTTTCTTTTCTTTTCTTTTATTTTATGTTCAGTAGTTAATTTACTGCTGGGGTAAGGGTGAAGCTTTTTACTTTTATAATTTAGATTAATCTCCCTTAATTATAATATATAAACTATTTAAAACCTGACTTAACGAGGATACCGCTATATTGGCCGGTTGGTAATTGATATTAAAATGGTTTTAACCTGACTAAGCATGGATACCGCCTGGTTGGTCGGTTGGTAATTAATTATTAATTTGACTTAATCAGGATACCACCTATATGGCTGGTTGGTAATTATCACGTAGATTTATATATTATAATAAGGTAGATTTCTAAATTAGAAATAGTAAAGGTAGATTAATCTCACTTTAATTATAATATGGAAATTGTAATTTAATATGGATTAAAAGTTGATACCGCCTTAATGGCTGGTTTTAATTATGTAACATAATGTGATACCGCTTATAGGACGGTCTTTAGGTGACAGATAATTACCGCATATATGGCTGATTTATGGATAAATAATAACACCGTCTTTATGGCTGGTTCAACTTAATTGGGTAATACTGGCAATTTCCATATTATATAATTTGAGATTTCTAAAAGTGGATCCCCTACCCCCAGCATTTTATTTTTATTCTAGGGAAGTGATGAAACACAATATTAATAAGCTTAATAATTGATTTAATTATATAATGGGTAATTCTTTAGTTTGTTTATTGAATCTTAAGTTAATGCTTCTTGTTGCCTGATCACCAATATGATTGATTTGGTAAACTTAAAATGAACTTGGAAAATGGATTTTAGGTTTCAGCCTTATATTAAATAGCTCACGATCTTCTTGAGGATAGATAACTCTTTAATAGATTTCTTTACAGGATTGACATATACCTGTCGGGCGTGGGTAACCATAATTGGAACTTGAACTTAATGAATTCAGATAACTTGGTTAACATAGACATATGATTAATTGGGTTACACTGGGTATTTGCGTCTGACCATCGACATAGACTTTTGCATAACTTCGTGTTCCAGGTTAGCAAATTAATTTATTACACATATATAAGAGAATCAATTCATCTTTAGAATAATATTGTGTGGAGTCACAACCCTAGGTATTTTGTGTCTTTTGTTTATTTTCCTTAGTAATTTCTTTTGTATTTTTATTTATTTATTTGTTCAGCAAAATCTACATTCAACCAACCAAAAGCAATCATTCCCATCTCCCTTTAATTAGATACATGTAAATGAATAGTATCAAAAATTAATAACAATAATAGAAATTAAGTCCTCGTGGGATCGATATTTTTATACTACTTGAACGATATATGCGCTTGCGTTTTACGCGTGTGATTGCACCGGTCAAGTTCTTGAGTTATTAATTTTGAAGCTATCTCATTTACTTGTATCTAATTTTCTTTAATTTTATCTGTATTTTTTATTTCTTTCTTTTGAATTTCAGGTGGTTGACATGGATCTTCATTGGGAAATTGCAAGATTACGAGCTTTACTAGAAGAAGATACACCCAATTCATGGAGCAACAGTCCGGTTTTCTGAGGCCTGTTGTCCAGCCCAACAATTATCATTAGATGTCAAAACAATACTACATTTGCTCAATAGAATGCAATGGGGAGATGTGTGATATGTGATGGTAACCACCCGAGCGATCAATGTATATACCTTTCAGGGTGGCAGAATTATCGGAATCATTCAAGGTACGAAGAACCATCTGTAGGCATTGCATTTTTGCATAACACCCGATGAGGAGTCTTATATGGAGACAACTCCCTCTTAGTCATGAAAGCCGCGGGAAAAGAACGTTGGAAGGGTAAAGTTGGAAAATATAATTTTTGATGGATTTACCCGAGTTGTTTCGCTTCGGTTGCTTGTTATACCTCCGTTTCTAAGCTCACCTTAGGCCCAAACCTCCCATAGACCACATACCTAACCCAAACCAAGCCCAAATACAAAGTACCCAAGTCAACCCAAGTCAAACCAAGTCAACCAAACCTATGCCCATTGGACATGATTCACGCCCATTGCCCTCTATTTAGGTAATTGCACATTAATCACATGTTTAAATCTTGTTAAATCCTTACCTAAATAAAAGAAATCAAATAAAATCATTACCAAATCGAATCCAATCCCAAATCCTAATTAGGAGATGCATTCCTTATTAGAAACCAATTAGGAGATTCCTTCCTAATCTAAAAAGGAAAGCCTTTTCCTTTGTCTATAAAAAGAGACCTTTGCCCCCATACACAACCCTAGCACATACACATCCCTCAAGCAACTTGTGAAGCCCTCTTTGCACGTCCAAAGCCCCTCCAAGAACCCTCATTGCCGCATCCCAGAAGAAAAATCCATCCCAAGGCCGCATATCACCATCCACCACCCTTCACCAAGACAACTCACGACCAAGCCCTTTTCTTAGCCCTCCTTAGCCGACTTCCAGCCACCATTCACAGCCC